>BQNB010204558.1:0-10680 GCA_026074375.1 Tanacetum coccineum | reverse complement strand
GGGTATATAAGGAACTTTTCCACTTGGAAAAGTTAGTTGTTCATTTTCAAATATAATTCCATTTCTCTTTTCTCTCATCTTTCTCTCTAAACTCTCTCTCTCTAGAACAACTCTTTCTTTCTCCTTTCTAGTTCTAATTCGTGTTTAATTCTATGAAGTGAAGTGTTATCGGGATCCTACATAAGGGTATATATTGTCATTTTCATATTCTCAAGGGTATAAAATGTAATATTTTTATATTAATTATAAAAATATATTTAAATATTATAATACTCAATTTTATTAAAACCCGACACATTGGCGTTATCATTCATCGATCGAAACACTATAAAACAATTATGTTATAAATATAACATAATTTATCATCCACTAGTTTTTTCAGAAACTTAAAATGATAAAATCTTATCATTTAATCTATAACATATCACGTTACTAGGGAGTTTTATGTGAGGGAATTTCATTTGGGTAGACGTTTTGACGAGTTGCTGGATTTACGATTTAAAGTGTGTAGAATTCTAGTAATCTTATGATCAAACCAAGAACAAGAGTGAGATGTGGGTTGTGATGTTAGAGATAGAATGGATGGAATGGATGAAGTGTATTATAATGAAATGTTACAAATGGAACAACCAACCCCTCTCCTAGCCTTGGAGAGGGATTATATATCTCCTATAGTGGCCGGCCCATGGGTTCTAATGGGCTTCCCATGGGTCTTGGGGCGGACTAGATTATTAAACTAATGTTACACATACTACGAGCTAAGACTTAATACAACTTGGAAGTGACCGGCACTTTTTGTGTTTCCAACAACGTGTAAATTGTTTTCTCTGCCTGAAGGGAGCTTGTTGACCTAGTGAAATCTCGAGTAGGATACTCGGGGAGTGGAGTAGGGCAAAGAAGAGCTTCGTAGCCGAACCACTATAAATCTTGGTGTCTGGGTTTGATTGTTCCTTCTCTCATATCTTTATCTTGTTGTGATTGTTATTTAGTATTAGTTTAGATATTTACATTGTTGATTCATATTGTTGATTGGTTGAACATACAACTCGAATCTAAGTATTTTGAAAGCTCACTTTTAAAACATGAAACGAACCTATAAACTATTCAACCCCCCTTCTAGTATCCACACATACCCTATATCACTCTTCGTCCTAACCCTTGGTTTTATTCGAGTGAGTGAATTGAATGCAATCATGTATGTCTATTCCATCATTATGGATGTGGATATGTGGTTTGTCGCCCTTGCTGGTTTATGACTTTTGGTAAAGACTATTATATGTATGTCTATTCCATCGTTATGGGTGTGTATGTGTGATTTTGTCACCTTTACTGGAATATTGGTATCGATAAAGATTGGAAAGAGTGATCAAACCCTTTAAGCCTTTTAAACCCAATTTACTTTTATAAACTTGTTACTCCTCAGATTTAGTGGTGGAGATGTTTATCCTTACCAAGCTTATGATAGAATACTCATCATGACCTAGCAATTGAGCGAATTAGTTACATGTTACCACATAGATCAGTCAAGTTATTTGAGTGATTTCATCTTCCTATTTCGTGAGGTTTTTAGTTGTGTACTGGTAATTTAATGAATTTTTGCTTACCGAAAAAATCATTTGGGATACATTTTCATAAATTTCTAAACACTACTTGAGAACAAGTAGGATTCAAGTGGGGGGATTTTTGATGACATCAAATAACATCACTTTTATAGCATCATTTACCCCATGTTTCTTACCCATTCTATAAAACTATTGCATGAATTGGTAATTAATCGTTTATATTTGAGATTTGCAGTAATTATGGAGTTCTTTGTGAAGATTAGCTAAAAGGCACGCATTATGGAGCTTAAACAAAGATCTGAAGAATACTACTCTGACATCTAGTACGTCGTATCCATCAAGGAAGATACGGCGTATCTGTGCCTGTACTTCACAAGAAACCACAAAGAACAAAGACCTATACGTCGTATCCAGGAGCTGCTATATGTCGTATCCAAGATTTATTATACATGAAGATTCTGGAAGATATTGAACGTGGTCCCTACTCCAAGAAACTCTCTATACGCCGTATTGACTTTGACAAATACGGCGTATTGACCCTATTCTAGACACTATAAATAGAAAACCTAAAAACGAATTTTAGGTGTGCTTAATCATATTTTCGATACCCTAACCATAAAAGTTAATTTTCAAAAGACAAGAAGAGCAAAAGAGGTCAAGCAAAGCTTATAATTCCATAGGAAACACTTTGTAATCACCTATACTCTAATAATCATTCAATTTTTGGTATCATTCGTTTAACTCGGTTAGTTTACCTTGGTTGATTTGATTATTATTCTTATATTAATTACAATGGTTAAGGGATAATACCCTTGGGTATTAGCCATGTTTATGAAGATTTAAATGTTTGGTTTGTTTATATCGATTGCTTAATTTATCGTTGGTTGATGATTATGTTTATCAATTCATACTTGTTTATGTGCTTAAGTATGCGACCCGTCATTCAACTAGATTTAGGAATGCAAAATATATAGCTAGCTAGATGCCGAGATGGCTCTCCATATCTACAATTTATATATTTAGAATAATTGGATCATAAATATTGACCTATCTTTACCAATCACTTAAGGGAATATGTTGTTCTAGCAGGTGACCTAGTATAACATTCTGCTTCCTTTGGTAAAGACTCAAACAGTGGAATACTAGTACATAAAGAGTTGTTAAGCAGTAAGTGGGTAAAGTCTCCATGAGCTAGGGTTTAATAAGATCACCATTATTAATCTCCTAAGATAGATTAGAATCAGCAAATAGGATGCTTTTTGCGTATGCATTTAATTGTGACAGAATTCTACGTGTCTAGGTTTTAGGAAGAAGTACCGCCTAAATATTAGAATGATATGCTGCCTTGAAATAAGCACTCATTGCACTAAAATAAACAAACGTGCATTTTAATTGGATTAGTCATGGTTAATACAATTTTCTTATAATTGGCTAGACCGCTCTTCTATCTTTTGATTATCTGCTTGCGTGTGTTATTGTGTTTTAAATTGATTTAAGTCACCACCAAACTTGTGTCAGTCTCTCAGACTGAAAACCTCATTTATCTGTTAGAACTAGGTTTAGCATAGGTTTAACATAAATTAGAATTTACATAGTTTAAATTAACTTAATTTAGTTAACCAAAATATTGATTGAACTAAAAGATTAATGCTCTTGCTCTTAGTGATCGACACCCAACTTACCAACGAAGCTATATCTGATCAGGTATACTGCTCGTTAGTGTTGTTTTAGGTATAGTCGGAAAAATATACATGTAAAACTTGATAATAAATAATACATAAATGACAACGACACATCACAAATTAAATGATACGATTTATGAAAATGCTAAGTTAAGAACCTAGTAATTTGATATGGTTTCTAAACAAAAGGACATCACCAAAGGTACGAGTGCAAATACTAAGTTTGCAAAGCAATCAATCTTAGGAAAACCACCTTCATCCTCCAAAACAAACCTTTATTATGTAACTCCTTTTCTAAAATCTAAGGTTAATCCTAAGGTTGTTGAGATGATTGCTTTATCAAAACCAGTCACTTCAAAATCGACGCCTTCTACCAAAGAATCAAAAGTTGTGAAAAATGATAAAGTGATTGCCCAAGAATGTTTAGAATTAATCCTTCTATGACTTCTAGGGAAGACAAATTTGTGCCTATCAACAAAGCTAGAGCAAGAGTTAGGACAAATTCGATCACTGTATCAGAAACTTATGTCATCACTAAGAAAGATGTTAATTCTTACTCAAATGGTTTATCTTCTACATGAGTAGACACTACTGCTAAGACCAAGAGGCCACAACCTAGGAGCAAAATAAAGAATTATAGGGCCCCCTCTGCGTTTAAAAGTAGTTGCATCAAGAATAAATACGTTGAAGTAGAAGAACACCATAAGAATTTACTACTTTCTAAGACTCAGAAAGATATGTCATCTAAATGTAATAATATTAAGTTTGTTATTCGAAATGATAAATCTGAAATTTGTTTATGCTCTGTGTAAGCAATATTTAATTACTGCTAATCAGGATGTTTGTGTGGTTAATTACATGAATGACATGAATCCTCGTGCTAATAAACATAAGGCTAATCTTTCAAATGTTATAAATCAAGAAATCATAAGCCAAAAGTCAAGAAACCTAAGAAGTTAGGATCCAAAGAAAGGCTTGCTTTACCTAAGCCTAAAAAACCTAGAACTTGCCTTAGGTGGTCACCAACTAGAAGAATTTTTGACCTTAAAGGAAAAATAATTGCATCCAGTGAATCTGAGTGTAAGTTTGATACCTCTGCATGTGCTGATGCAAATGCTTCTAACCCTCAGGAACCTACAATCAAACAGTTTCCAAATTCTACTTCTTTTCTTGGCAGGTTATCCAAATTTGTTTATGGTGCGTCGACTCGAGTTGCTCCAAGCATATGACTGTGAATCTAAAGCTTCTCATTAATTTCGTCTGGAATTTCTTAGGAACTGTTCACTTTGGAAATGATCATGTTGTTGTAATTCTAGGTTATGGCAATCTTTAATGGGGGAATATTTTGATTGTACGGGTTTACTATGTTGAGGGCTTGGGATACAATTTGTTCTCGGTTGGACAGTTTTGTGATTCAGATCTAGAGGTTGCTTTCAAAAGGAAAACATGTTTTGTTAGAAATTTAGAAGGAGTTGATCTGTTGAAAGGAAATTGAACAACAAACCTATACATCATCAATCGCCATGAAATAGCCTCTATATATCCTATTTGTCTCATGGCTCGTGCTATGTTAACCAAGTCTTGGTTATGGCATTAACATTTATCCCACATCAATTTTGACACCATAAATGACCTTGCCAAAAACAATCTCGTCACCGGTCTTCTAAAATTCAAATATCATAAAGAACATTTTGTCCATCATGTAAGCAAGGAAAAAGCAAAAACGCTCCTCATCCACCCAAACATGTTCCAAATTCAAAGTAGAGACTACACCTGCTTCAAATGGATTTGTGTGAGCCAATGAGAGTCGAAAGCATATACGGTAAGCTGTATGTTCTGGTGATAGTGGATGACTACTCTCATTACACTTAGGTTTACTTTCTTAGATCAAAAAATAAAGCACCAGAAGTGATCAAAACTTTCCTGAAGAAAAATCAAATCCTTCTACAAGCTCAGTCATTATTGTAAGAACCGATAACGGTACAAAATTCAAGAATCAAGTGCTTAAAGAATATTTTGACGATGTTGACATCTCTCACCAAACGTCTTATGTAAAAACCCGACAACAAAATGGAGTTGTAGAACGAAGAAACCGAACGATAGTAGAGGCTGCTAGAAAAATGTTAATTTTTCTTGTGCTCTGTTATTCTTATAGGCTGAAGCGATTGCTCCTGCGTGCTACACTCAAAACCATTCCATCATTCACCGAAGATTTGATAAAACACCATATGAGCTCATTAACGGCAGAAAACCGGATATTTCCTTTTGATAGCGCCTGAATTATACATGTTTTCGGCAGCGTTATTTATATATATTTGATCATTTCCCGTGAACTTTCGGTACTTAATCAAGTATATTTGCTATTATATGTTCTAGGTACGTGTCTTGGAAGAATACAGAAGATTACACGAAGAATTGGAGCTTAAACGAAGAAGTAAACTCAAGTTGAATGCTTCCCGACACCTGTCTACTGTTTTGGCCATAACTCGGTCATACGAACTCCGTTTTTGTTGATTCATGCGGCCGCACGAAGAAAATTCAATTATCTACAACTATGAAAAAATCCAAGTGCTGAAAACACCCAAATTGCGGGGCACTTTTAAGGAGGTGAAAGAATTGAAGGCAATTAAATGAAAACAACATTAACACCCGAAGTGCGGCGCACAAAATAAAAAGTGCGACGGTTTTTGGCTCCTGAAAAGCCTATAAATACCCACCTTGGCTCTCTCATTTCACACACTCTCACATAAATCATTATATTTCATTTAGAACACTTAATATAAGGATTTTTGGTGATCTTGGCTTGACAAACCAAGGATCCAAACACCCCTTCAAACCATCGACTACCACCACTCTCCACCATGAATTTCCATATTTTAATCAATCCAAGGAAGTAACATTGAAGTGTAATTCGAATCTATAAGCGATTATGACAGAATTGTTCATAGTTTCCGGTTTTACTTTGAATATAATATAGTTTTCGTTGGGAACAAATTTATTTTGGTTTTTTTTGATATATTTTCATATAATTTTTTATGTATTTTTTATATAATTTTTTATGGGTATTTTTTATATTTTAATATAATTTTTCATATAATTTTTTTTGATATATTTTTTTCTCCAACGAAAACTATATAATATAATATAGTTTTCGTTGGGAACAAAATAATTTTTTTTTTATGTATTTTTTATATAATTTTTTCTCCAACAAATTTATATTACTTGTAAAGATATATAAAAAATACATAAAAAATTATATGAAAATAATTTATTTTATCTTGAATATTATCCTATTAGTCTTAATTATATATATAAAAATATCTTTTTGCAAAATGCTTAACGTATGTATAAATCCCCTGTCTTTCAGAAAAAAACTAGTAAGTCTAATATATAAATTAAATAAAAAATTAATAAAAAGGTCTTGTAAATTTAAAATTATCCAAAAAGAATCCATTCAGATCGAATCACACAAATCTTCCACCGAACATCCTATCGTTAATGAATTTGTCATCATAATTATACCTGACGAGGATGTCAAACCCCAACCAAATTTACCACTCCAAGAAATAATAATCCTCAATCTCGATGATCAACCTATGTGGAAAAATACTAAGACTGTAATACTGACTCCTAATTCTGCCATTGTTCAAATCATTGTTGATGACAACTTTTTATCAATAGTACCCACTTGAAAATGATTTCGAAAAATAAATTCGATGGTATTCAGTAGGCCGATCCACATGATCACATCCATTAGTTCCTCGCAATCTACGACATGTTCAAATTTGGTGAAAATCAAAGCGAAGCTGTTAAGCTTTTGATTTTTCCCTTTTCCTTGTGCGATAAAGCTAAAACCTGGTTTAATGAATTTAATGAAGAGTCTATAATATCGTGGGAACAAATGAGAAAATCTTTTATAAACAGATCATTTCCACCTTCGTTATTCAATCGTCTTTTGCTTGATATCAGAAATTTCTCTCAAAACATATGTGAAAGTCTAACCGACGCTTGGTTAAGACTAAAGAATATGCTTTGAAAATGCCATGGGCAAGGTCTAATCAAAGGAGCTATTATTCAAATATTCTATCACAGTCTAGACGAACCCACTCGAGGAATGCTGAACGAAACAGCCAGAGGGATCTTCCTTTACAAAAGTCCTAATCAAGCTTTTCAATTTCTTGATGACAAAGTCCTTTTCAAACTTGATTGGTCCACTAAATCTCAAAACGAACATCATCAAAAATCTGTTGCTTTTGCCGATGGAAGTAATAGTAATGATGATAATTCTCGATTAATGGAAACATTGGAAGCTCTAACTATTAAAATGGATTCTAAATTCCAGAGCTTAAAAGAGGAGATGCATGAGATGCGTAAGAATTACATTAACCGCGAAGGTGACCACGCTTCTAAGAACGATGACACGCCAATGTGTGAACGTCAGGAAGCCAATTTCATCCAATCTCAAGGTTATCAAAACTAAAATTCTCATGATTCGTATCTTCACCAATCCCTCCAATCGAAAAATAATCCTGAGAAATCGCTCACAGAATTAAACAATGATGTGAAAAATAATCTCAAAGATTTCAAAAGATGTATCCGTAGCATGAGAACTGTTCATGATAAACTTTTTGACAGGGACGATCAATCTAAAACTGATCTGGAAAAATCAATCACTAATCTTGGATGGTCAAAGAGTTTCGAATATGTTTGTCAAAAACAATATTAACGATATAATTATAAAAAAGAAATTGTCAAACTATATTTAAAAACATGGAAAGAAAAATAGATGAGTGGGAAGTCTCAAAACGTCTCTTTAGAACAAACCGATAGGACTATCCCTCCTCCTCCTCCTCAAACTCAAACCGAGCAAGTGAATGCCGTATTCACTGGGAGTAGAAAGTCTGATGATTCTCCAAAAACTTAAAAAGATCCACCACCACCTATCATCGTTAACAATAAAAAAGATCAACCTATTAAAACAACAAAAAAGGGTTATCACTTAGTAAAAACAAAAGAATATCCATTCCGTGAGTACATAGCAAAATTATCATACCCTCAACCTTTAAATGTGGATGAATCTTACTTAAACCGTATTGTCAAGGAATCTTAAATCAAGTTAAGTATAAGAATAATACTAGTAGTAGTAGTAATAATAATAATAAACCTATAAAAAATATATACAAACATATAAAACAAAAAACTTTGTAGTTTCGTTTGTATGACGCACATAAGAGATCGTGTGTTTCGTGCTTGACTATTGTATCAAAAAAGAAATTTAAATGAACTTTGTAGGTGTGTTCGCTATAAACTCTCACGAGACTATAACTCGTCCACTCGGGATACCGAGGGGTTTAAAGGCTTGTTGCATATGCTAAATGTAACCATGTTGCCTACAAAAGTGCGCTTTAGTATTTTACGGTTTTCGTAGTTGTGTTTATTTTGCAGATTAAATAAAACAGGCGATGCTTGGACTTGTGGTGATAGATTATCACTTTGGGGGAGTGATATATTTGAATTATAATATTACATATGGTGGAATTCACATGCTTGGCATTCTGTTTCGCGCGGTATCTTTCAGAATTCAACCGAGCACTTATGAGCCCTAAGAAGTACTGTTTTCCCTTAAATTTCTCTATTTCATCTTAATTATCAGTTTTTACATTGAGGGCAATGTTTAACTTAAGTGTGGAGGGAAGCCAAATAGGAAAAATTAATCATATCCCTCCATGTTTGCCCTACGATCTAAGAAAAAAATTCAACTGATATTTTCTGGAAAATTAAAAAATTAATATATGCTTTCCTTTCAAAATTAAAATGAATACTCTTAGTAAGGCAAATCCACCCGGATTGACACTATAACTAGCACAAAAACAGTCTACTAAAATTATGAGAAATTTAGCCTTAAATAATTCAGGTATGCACCTTTGATACCTAAGATAATTGATGCCTTTAGCTTGTTCGAGTTAAGGTTTAAATGCAATTGCAAGTGTCTCATCCGTCGTTACGGCTGTGTATTTGTAGTTTGTCGCCTTTTCTAGAGCAGTGGTATTGGTTGAAAATTATATAAGTGAGCCGGTAATTTAGTAGCTCTAGAACTTGTGCTTGATCATCATTTACTAACCACAGTAATATTAATTTATAGACAATTCCATATGATAAGAGGTGAAATAAATCTCAAGAAGTTTATGTATCTGTAGCACTCGCTTTTAGTGCTAAAATTGCTGAAGTTCCTATGTTACATCATGAAGTATATGCCCGAAAGATCGTAGTTCTCTGCCTTAGTTATTGCAAGTATAAGAAAGAAAAAAATCAAAAAGGAAAATAAGAAAAAAAGAGAAAACAGAAGAAAGAGAAAAAGAGAAGAAAGTTGAAGAAATAAAGTTCAAAGTATAAGGCTCAAGTTTCGGCACAAGATTTTCAGTTATTAACCTACCTCGTTATCACATTTGGCCTCTCTGAGATTTTGTATGGTGCTCACGCCTCATCGGTCATGTTTATGTGTCTCGTACAAGCATATGGTAGCTATCTAGATTATTTATGTGCAAATGAGTGGCTTTACAAAAATATAAACCCTATCTGATCGACTCAAGTGAAAATTAAACAAACACACTCCCTATGTGAGGTGCCCAGTTATATGTCTGCCTAAAAAGTTGCTAAATCTGTAAACACTTGTTAAATCCAAATTTTCTCCAAGTCACGATAAATGATCTTATTTTTTCCGCTTTGATTGCTTGAGGGCAAGCAATAGCTAAGTGTGGAGGGATTTGATAACGCCTTAATTATACATGTTTTTGGCGGTGTTATTTATATATATTTGATCATTTCTCGTTAACTTTCGGTTCTTAATCAAGTATATTTGCTATTATATATTCTAGGTACGTGTCGTGGAAGAATACGGAAGATTACACGAAGAATTGAAGCTTAAACAAAGAAGTAAACTCAAGCTGAATGCTTCCCGACACATGTCCACTGTTTTGGCCATAACTCGGTCATACAAACTCCGTTTTAGTTGGTTCAAGCGGTCACGCGAAGAAAATTCAATTATCTACAACCTTGAAACAATCCAAGTGCTGAAAACACCCAAATTGCGGCGGTTTTGGCCAAAGTGCATCGTATTGTTTGAGACAGTGGAAGAATTAAAGGAAATTAAATAAAGACGACATTAACACCCGAAGTGCGGGGCACAAAATAAAAAGTGCGGCGGTTTTTGGCCCCTGAAAAGCCTATAAATACCCTCCTTGGCTCTCTCATTTCACACACTCTCACACAAATCATTCTAGTTCGTTTGGAACACTTTAAATAAGGATTTTTTGTGACCTTGGCTTGACAAACAAAGGATCCAAGCACCCCTGCAAACCACCATCGACTACCACCACTCTCCACCATCAATTTCTAGATTTTAATCCATCCAAGGAAGTAGCATTGAAGTGTAATTT
>BQNB010204556.1:0-10681 GCA_026074375.1 Tanacetum coccineum | reverse complement strand
TACGTGATTGATAGGTTCAAATATGATCCATAATCGATTTATTGCATCAATTTATCTTCTAAAACAGACTAGATGTATTCGTAGAGGTATCATACGTCATATAGTACATGGGTCATTATAACAATACTTGTAGATGTATATCGTGATTATCGTTCATATACTTATAGATGTGTAGATGTCTTTAGATGCATCGATTGGATGAAGGTACTTTGATGCATCGATGACATTTTAAGATTTATATATCCCATATAATTGCAACTCATAATATTCAGTATTAATACATAATTAAAAATTTCATATCAAAACTCCGTGATGACAAGCCTACACGGGTATATAATAGAAGAAAACACCATTTTGGAGCCATTTCAGGTAACGAGATAAAACTTTTAGAAGTGTGCAGGTAGCGCAACCTTCACCTTGAAGATAAGAAATCCAAGTTTTATCTTAAGGCGAAAACACCAACCTCCGTTGCCATGTTTGAGCCTCATTTCTTTCACTTGTGGCTTCCAGCTTTCAAATTCATCTATATGTTCCAGCTTTAAACTCCAGTTGGCTTTGTGGAATATGTTAAAAATCCACCTCTTGTTTATAAAGCATCGCCTGTTAGAAAAATAATTTCAAACGTGTATGAATAAAGCAAGAAATTACGTTTAATCGCTACATGCATTTCCATTTTGCCTCCAGAATTTAAAATAGTTTGTATAATTATGCAAGTCACATGGAAATGATCAAGTGAGAATGAGAAGATAAAAGAACGATAGCTTGAAACTAATGATGGCAAAACTGTAATTAAACAGAAAAATCAAACACAATATACGTCATCAACCATAAAAATCTAACAGTATCTATGCCTATTTTATATATTTTTTATTAGTAAAACAGAAATATTTGATGACGTGTCAAGTCTCCAAAATCTTGCACGGTGCATTGGTGGATTATGCCTAATAACTTCATATGTGTAGAAAAATTTGTCACACCCATTATTATTTCTTATAGGCATTCTTAACTATAGGCATTTTGATAATATTTCCAAACGCATATGTGTAGAAAAATTTGTCACACCCATTATTACCGCATATAGCAAAGTGTAGCCATTATAATTTTACACATTTTTAAGTGTGGACATTTAACCTTAAAAGTGTGGATAATTCAACTAATTTTTTGTAGTGACTTTTAGTTACAAATCAATATGCATCGATATACTTAAATGCACAACTTCATTAATCATCCAAATTTATACAAAAGGAATGTGAATGAATTCTCAGTTGTCACATATGAAGTTATTAGGCATAATCCACCAATGCACCGTGCAAAATTTTGGAGACTTGACACGTCATCAAATATTTCTGTTTTACTAATAAAAAATATATAAAATAGGCATAGATACTGTTAGATTTTTATGGTTGATGACGTATATTGTGTTTGATTTTTTTGTTTAATTACAGATTTGCCATCATTAGTTTCAAGCTATCGTTCTTTTATCTTCTCATTCTCACTTGATCATTTCCATGTGATTGCATAATTATACAAACTATTTTAAATTCTGGAGGCAAAATGGAAATGCATGTAGCGATTAAACGTAATTTCTTGCTTTATTCATACACGTTTGAAATTATTTTTCTAACAGGCGATGCTTTATAAACAAGAGGTGGATTTTTAACATATTCCACAAAGCCAACTGGAGTTTAAAGCTGCAACATATAGATGAATTTGAAAGCTCGAAGCCACAAGTGAAAGAAATGAGGCTCAAACATGGCAACGGAGGTTGGTGTTTTCGCCTTAAGATAAAATTTGGATTTCTTATCTTCAAGGTGAAGGTTGCGCTACCTGCACATTCTAAAAGTTTTATCTCGTTACCTGAAATGGCTCCAAAATGGTGTTTTCTTCTATTATATACCCGTGTAGGCTTGTCATCACGGAGTTTTGATATGAAATTTTTAATTATGTATTAATACTGAATATTATGAGTTGCCAATCGATGCATCTAAAGACATCTACGCATCTATAAGTATATGAACGATAATCACGATATACATCTACAAGTATTGTTATAATGACAGATGTTACTATATAGACGTATGATACCTCTACAAATACATCTAGTCTGTTTTAGAAGATAAATTGATGCAATAAATCGATTATGGATCATATTTGAACCTATCAATCACGTACACATCAAAACAAGATCATCAATACATCTAGTTATATCTCGTTATTTTATAATGATGCTATACAAATTAGAACAAATATATAAACCTTTACATCTAAGTTATGCATCCACACACGTTTGTATTTCCTTAATCTAATCAATTATGTAAGCAAACTCGATTCTTATATGTGTCAACCTACATAAAAGTAGGTGATGATGTGTTTAGTGTTCTTCTATTGTAGCAATATGATATGATTATCTACTATATTGTCATCAATTAATCTTGATCAGTACGTAAGTGTTATTGAGAAGAGATAGAGATCACATTTAGGAATCGAGATTGCTTATCTAAAATTTATAATTAAGGAGACAATGATAACACACCTTTGAAACTCCTTGTCAACAGAATCGTGGGATGGACAAGAAACCCAGGTTATCGTATTATCGACTATTTCAACTTCACTCACCTGATCAGCACAGGAGAATTCATGGAGGAGGAGTAGGAGGAGGAGGACGGAGAGAAGAGCAAGGAGTGCGACCTTGTATGTTGACATTGTAGGGACTAAAAAAAATCTTCTCTTTTTTAACCAAATATTATTTATAAGACACATGTACTTATAGGAGAAGTCTTGCATTAAATATTATACCTAAAAGATCATTTAAATTTTCATTTTATTTTACTTTCCTACATAAAAAAGGTTTGACTTATTACCATATCATTGCAAATATATATATATATATATGCATAACACATTAATGATAAAAAAAAGATACAAATATTTTCTAAAATGAAAATAAACGTTTCAAGTAAAAACTCTGACGACAAGGGTCTAGCACATCATGTAAGATATTATACACTTGCGAGTAGTATTTGAAATCTTCAAAGCGCAATCTTTAAAGCTATGTTTTCGGATATCGCTAAGGTTTATAATATCTTGCACGATGTGCTTGCTAGAAAAATGGTTGGGACACTTGAAGAAGGTTCTTTCGCGTCAAGTTTAGACCCAATGGAGTATAAACGTTGACAAACGAGCGCAACATTTTAAGCTCCAGTTGTCTTTCTCATCTCTCACAGCAACTCAAAGTGTTGGGTGTTTGGTAGTCTAAGCTAACGTAGTTTGGTTGGCTAATGTATAAAAGGGTGATAGCGGATATGGGCGGTAAACAATATGTTATCAAAGGAAGATCTAAACATTTCGCAAATATGTTGGAGCGACACTTTTTGGTAAAGGCGTATTTCGTTCCAATTTTATGGTTTATGATTTTGAAGTAAACATGTATATAGCTAAACATAAAAAAGGTGTCCATATATAAAATGTTGAAGATTCATAGCTATATGTTTATGTTTAGTTTGAGATACATTGAAAATGCTTTAGAAGTGTGAGGGTTATTGATTAGATCTTGGGCTTTGATGCGTGTAGCATCAAGATTATATCGAAAACTTTTAGCGTGTTTTAGACTTTTTACTTTTCTTACATTATTTTCTAGTCGCGAAAGACTGTTTAGGTGTTTGTATTGTAACTGTATTTACGCATACAAGAGTGGGCAAACTTTAAAGTTTATATATAGATTTATGATG
The DNA here is from genome assembly GCA_026074375.1 of Tanacetum coccineum. Classification (NCBI taxonomy): domain Eukaryota; kingdom Viridiplantae; phylum Streptophyta; class Magnoliopsida; order Asterales; family Asteraceae; genus Tanacetum; species Tanacetum coccineum. Next base: position 6,953 of record BQNB010204556.1, on the reverse strand, counting down.
CTTTTCTTTCATCCCAGCATTTCAATTATTGTCTCTTTCTTTGCTAAAAATTCATATTAATTAAACTTTAAAAAATACTCCCTCCGTCCCTAAATAAATGTCCACTTTTGACTTTCGAAGTCATTTTTCAACAACTTTGACCTTAACTATATCTTTTTGTGTTATATAATACTTGATGCAAAATATATGAATGGATTGGGTTTTAATTGTATTTTCATTGATGTAATTTTCATTAACTATTATATAACACAAACAAAATAATTTAAGGTCAAAGTTGATTGAAAAAGACTTTAAAAGTCAACAGTGGACACTTATTTAGGGACGGAGGGAGTATAAATGATGTAATTCGAGTTATTCGGGTCAACCCGAAAACCGAACCAGATTCAAATTAAGTTTCGGTTTCATCAAAAAAAAAATTACCGAATTAACAGAATCGAATAAACCGAACATCTCGATAACCAAACCGATAAACACCTCTAGATTTGTCTAAGCTGGAATGGAAAAAATACTAAAATGCCAAGATTACTACTACGTTAACATTTTGATTTTTTTTATTGTCGACCATTTTATGCATACATTATGGTACTTAAATAAACGCACACGGAAAAGTAGTATAATGTGGTTACCCTGAATAAATGATGCTTGTTACTCTATGCTCATTCAATTATGCTTGCCCGATTATCTTTATTATGCACACGAGCAAAAAAATTCGTAACATTTCTCTATTTTATACTTAGACGAACGAACCAAAACAAACATCTCTTCGTGTTTGTTCAACTCTTTTACGACACCGCACCCACATGACACAAGTTTACTATGTCAACAAACTAACACAAACAATAAATCTTTTCATCTTTTTAAGTGTTTGTGATTTCGTTCATTTCGTTTAGGCTGCCCACAATAAGGCAAACGACCGAGTGACTCGTTTGGTGTCCTTGTAGTTCGCCTTATTGTGGGGTGGTCCTCTATGTTGGTCGTCGATCTCCATATTGGTTGAATGGGTCGCATGGACGATCGACATGTGCATATGTTGTGTGTGTGTTTTGTGTATGAGTTTTATTAATTAATATGTATTTTTGTAGGGTATGCTTTTTGTAGTGTAGGTCACCTTACTGTGACTAAAAGGTCGCCTGTAGAAAAAACGTAAATCGCCCGTTGTCCTTATTGTGGGTAGCCTTAATAAACTAACTAAAAAATGTTTTTTACTTGTATAGTGACCTATAATGGTATGTTATAAGAGTTTAATGAGATCAATGATCAAAAAAGTAATACATTTCTTGTCTTTGGTTCTCCTTCACTTGAACTTAAAGGCGAGTCTTGGGTTGGAGTTAGAGTTGGACTTTCAGGTTGTTATCTTTTTTGTCTTGCTTTTCTGATTCTGTCCTGTTTGTAATGATCTAGGTTTTGCATGCATTTGCAATGGAAGGAGCACATTGTACTAAAGTTCGTGACATACTAGATTCCTCTGAAGTAAGTCACCATCTTGAATCATACTTGTGCATTTTACTTTCTGTTGATGTTGTAAGATTACGAGGTATGGCAATTTTAACCTTAGGAAGCGGTCAATATGCGCAGTATATAACACGCATCAAACTAATAAACCTTAAAAACTAGCTGAAAGTGAACTATGCAAATGGGTAAAATGGGTCAAAAGTCCCCTGATGTAGTCACCTAATGTGTTTTAAAAGGAGCCACAAAAGTACTCTGTTGTGATTGACCCCTTTGCTAACCACCTGACCAACTCATGTTCTGCGACATCTACTTTAATTCAATACTTTTTTTTAATCTTTGAATATGGTTCGTGCAAGCAAAAATCTAAGATTGTATGATGATGAAAAGATAAACCATTCTTTTCTGAAATAGGGTCGATGTTATGTACTTATGCATTGTGTAAAATGAAACAACCTTGTGGCAGGTTCATGCAGCTTATAAAGACCAGAAGCATGATCTTTTCCTTCCTTCAAACGCTCAAATAGCAAGTGCTGGTATCGCTGGATTAATTGAGAACTCTTCCTCATCCAGGCTTACTTATTCTTTAACTGCTCCTCGCCTCCTCCACCGCACCCCAACTCCGCAAAACCTCCTGCTGCTATCACACCTGATGTAAATGGATCATAATCAAGGTATTCCACTACACAACGAAACATAATAATCAGAGGAAGCAAACCTCTATATATACGGATGTTTTAGGCCCATCAACAAGAACAAATTTCAGGCCAAATTGATTTTCTTTTTGTATAGCACATTGTACAGTTTACCCGTCTCTTGAGTGCGGAAGATGGATCTTTCTTTGAGAATGGCTTATGTAAAGAACCTTTAGACAATGTGCAATATTTCTTTGCATTGATAGTTGAGTTGATTTTGACTTTGGTGTGTTTTACTTGTTTAGCTGACTTTGTTGCATTTGGTTTGTTGCCTCAATCTTTCTTTGGCGCGTCTATTGCTTAGTACTTGACTCTGTACTCCGTATATGATGTACGGAACCACATGTAGCTTGTTGACTTACCTGTGTATCATTTCTAACGAGCATGTGTGACAAAATTAAAAGCATGCATACAAGCGGAAAGTGTTCAAATAGGTCTATAAATAGTCAAAACTCACCAAATATACAATTCAGTAAAGAAAATCATTTTATTTAATAGATTATACAACTATTAGAATCTGTGAAATATGTTCAGAACATATAATGACAGCAAAACAAAACCGCATACAATATCATATGGGACTGAGTTTGATCGATTCGCTAGATAGCTTAGAGTTACGAGGTGTAAGGGAATGAGCGTGTCATTAACTGTCCCGTATCATAATATTAGCAATTTCATCTTTCATATGAGTCATATACACAAATTATTTGATCTATTATATGATATCAACAAGGAGACTCTCACAAGGGGGTTCAACTTAAAAAATTGTGAAATTCTGATAACTATAGACGACGTATAATATACAGAAAATATGCATATTTATTAGACAAACACTATTAACAGCACATCTGCTACCATTCGATTTGATACGTCTATACGACCCACAAATTGTTAAATACTCAAATGGTAAAAAAGAAAAGAGAGACGGGATAATCATATAACCAATTGGACAGTATCTTCAGTTCTGTGGTTAACTTGGTCTGCAAGTTTAGTGCACCTCGAATGTCTCATGATTGTTGTTGATTGGAGTCTTCTGTAGATGAAGCTGTAGTAACTGAAAACTTACAGCATCTTCCCCGGAGATAGCACGCTCTTTTTCTGTCCCGGGTGCTAGAATCCCGCCTTCATCAACTCCAGAATCATTATCTTTAGTGTCGTTATTCCCATTCTTCTTCAATTTGAACTTGTGTGTTGGTGATGCAGGCCAAAGTATTGAAGAACGGGCTATTTTATTTCTGGAAGCCCAAGATCGTGTGAAGAAAGACCATTTTTTTTAAAAGGTCATAACTTGGGCTCAGATGATCCGTTTCAGGCCTAAGACCAGCCGTTTCGAAGCTTGGAACGAGGAGATCGCCGTGGTAACCTAACATAGTTGGGTTACGGGAGTTTCGAGCCTTGAATCATCATATTTTAGGAGTTATTTACATTTTCGTGTTTTTTTTAAGAATTTGGAACTTTTGTTTTTGGCATAACTTTCGGCCCGTTTGTCTTTTAGGGGTACTAAGAGGGTAAGGGGTGGGGCGTAGGTGATGATAGAGCGGAACAGTCGACGTGTGTTGGGGGGATACTAGGGGAGCTGGAAGCGCAGCGTGGGTGCGTGACTGATTTGTAGTAGGATTTCGAAGAAGAGGGATCGGGGATGGGGCGATGGTTCTTGCGGGTGGGGAGTGGGGCTTGGGGGGAGGGGAGGGGAATTGTACACGGTGAGGTGGGATGGGTAGGCTGGGTATTGATCGAGAAGCAACGAAGATAAGGGGTATGTAAAGAAACTAGGGGGGTTTGTGGGGGGGTTGTGATGGATGGGCGCGATGGGGGAGGGGAAGGGGGCATGTGTGATTGAGGAGGAGTGGCCGAGCAGGGGGAGGTTGTTGGAGTGGCATGATGTGTAGTAGAAAGGGCATATGTTGAGGAAGGGGGGGTTTTGAAGGGTGGGCGGTAGCGGGAGTTGGTTAGAAGGAGCGGGTTGGTAGGGTGATGCGTGTGTCGTTCATGTGAGGCGTGCAGGTGGAGTGGTGAGGGCGTTTTTTCACACATTAGGGGCGAGGTGGTATAGTAACTAAAGGGAACGGAGGGGCTCTGTCCAAGAATTGGTAAAGGATATTTGTAGGGATGATTTTTTGAATTTTGTAAAGTCAAAATCAAGGAGTATGATCGGCGCTTAGTGTTATTCGATTTGTGATTGTGTTTTGTCCTAAAGACTTTGTAACATACTTCTGAATTTTTACTAATGTATTATGTATCTTGTGTGTAGTGTTTGTTTTTAAAAAACTTGTTTTGTAGGACTGGATATAAATGTGTTTATATATGCTTAAGAATTTTGTTTTCCATAAATATAGTATGTTGAGAAATTCTCAGGGCAATACATATGGAAAGGGATCAACATCTCATTTTGTTTGTAAAAGTCTTGCCTTTTTATATTACCAACTCCATTGATTATAAGAAACTCACCCACGTTTGTACGTTGTATTCACTGTACGTATTATATAGTCTTAGGAAACCCTACTTCAAACATAACAGAAGTTGATCACATGTATGGGCAAAGGTTTAATAAATGTATTATGTTTTGATACATGACGGTCAAGTTTTAACAGTTTCATGATACTCACTTTCTGTTTGCGGGTGTTTGTGTTAAATTATGATGATGGTCAAACAGATTAGTCATTGATTTGTTGCATGTTTATTATGGATCGGACGATTTCGATTTAGACTGCTTATTTCTTTTTAGTTTTTTTAATTTTGTTTATTATGGTTGTTTTGGTAGTTTTTATTCTTTTTTTTTCATCCGTTTCGACTTATTTTTTGTTACGTCATGTCGCATTTTTCATTCCGTCACTTCGTGTCTTTATAGTTTATTTACTCTGCATTCACTCCTCTTGCCTCTAATAACTTCGAATCATGTTAACCTAACATAAATCCATATCGTCCCCACACCAACACCAACGTAATCCACCTATTCTTACAATCACACCACCCCTACTTTGTGTACCCTTATCCACCTTATCCCCAATGCCTTCACCACCCACCTCTCCCCTCAAACCCCCTTAATTTTACTCCTCATCCCTACCCCCACCGCTAGAATCGTGAGAGTGTACAGTTTGGTAATTCTCGATCTTAGGTCGCTTACGACAGCATTACTAGGTACTTAGTTACTTGCCTTGGAGTGGACTCAGTGTGTGTGTGTATGTGGACACCATCCCTAATTGAGAGAGGAGCTCACTCAGCGCGCGGGAGAGAGACTGTGTACGTCATGTCTGTACCAAGATAGTGATCTATTCTACCTGTGCCACGCTTTCATACTAAGTAGTGTACTTAATAGTGTAGTCGAGTGTGTGAAGATGTGAGGAGTGAACATGGTATGTATCTCTTGAACTACTTACCACGTTATAATACTCATACAGAAGGATGATCTGATCCTCGAAGATCTATGAGTCTGGCAGCCACTTTAATCTAATAAGAAAGTTCATCTAACCCTGAGATTAAACGAGCCTCGACATCGTCATGCCTAATTGATTATATACCACCCAGCCATCCTCGCCCCCCTCCACTCCCTTCTCCTCTCACCCCTCATGTTGCTGCCCCCCTCTCAATCCAACTTCATACTACCACCTAATAACTTCTATACTGTTCTTAAGATTCAATTACATATGTCACCCGCTATCGAAATTACACTAATCTCACCTTTATCCCTAATGCATCCCCCCGCGACAACCCCCTACTCCCACACTCCACACTTACCCTTTCTATAAATAGAGTATCATTCTCCACAACAATCTTGCATTAAAACAAAATTAGTAAATAATAAACTAAATCTAAAACTCAACTTATATATACGACCCCACAAGATTTTTTTAATAAATAAACAATATGTAACAAATGCATGACCTAAATGGTATGTGTAAAAGACAGTAATAAGAGTCAACTGATGTGTGAGTCTATTTTTATAGTATTAAAATACCCAGTTTTACATAAGCAATTGTAATTTACCTTTGGAACTCTATGTGAATGAAGTCAGGTGTGGAATTTGGCATTAATTGTTTGTAAATGCTGTATCTCACAAAACCATGGTGCTTACTTCATGACTTACAAAACATTATATTCTCAATAAAAATTCTTCAATTATTAATCAAACAAAAAAGGAAACAAGTAGAGAAAGAAGATGTTGGCACTTGAAAACAATTGGTTGTGCAGGGCCTAAGTTGAGATTTAAAGTTATTTCACTTATCATTTGGGGGTGTTGATCGGTTCGGTTATCGGGTTGTTTGGTTAATTTTTTTTGTCAACCCGAAAATCAAACCGAACCGAACCGAAAACCGAATTTGAATTCTGTTCGGTTTTCAGTTTTATCCGAATAACCCGAATTACACAATTTATATAAAAAATATATATTTACATAGATATATAGCATAAATATAAATTATTTCAAGCATAAAAAATATTTTTTTTCTATTAGGATAAAAATTTTAATAGCCTTTTTTTATATATAAATATATATATTTATATAAATTCGGTTTTCGGTTCAAACTACCAAACCTATATCCAACCCAAAAACTGAATTGGTAGTTCGATTCGGTTTTAGCAAATTCGGTTCAGTTTTCGGTTTATTCAGTTATTTAGGTTATTTCGGTTTTTCGAGCATGTAGCCGTGTATTAAGTTTTGTTCAAGACTGCAATATTTGATACGGTCATGAATTGAGGTTTTATTGAATAAGAAATCAATTTCTTCTATTCTTTTAATATACCCAAATTATTCAATAGAAAGTAAATAAATTCCATTCACAGTTTTGTAATAAGGATTCTCATTGTTATGGT
>BQNB010204554.1:0-10681 GCA_026074375.1 Tanacetum coccineum | reverse complement strand
ATGATTCGCTAACCAATCCATGCCGATGATGACGTCGAAACTACCAAGTTCTACGGGCATTAGGTCAATATTGAACGGGTAACCTAACAATCCTAACGTATAACCTCTAAGCACAGTATTGGATCCTATTAGCCTTTCGTTAACTTGCTCAATAGGGTACTTAATGTCTATGATAGATGGGACAATGTCACTTAGAAGGATAAAAACTGTGGGTATGAAATTTTTGTTGGCTTGGTTCTAGGTACTTGCAATAATTATGTCCTTTGCCTTATTTCATGACCATTAGAAACTTGGACGGTGAAGAAATTTCCTAACTTTCTTTATTCTATCCCAACGAATGAGGATAAGTCTATTATGTTCTAAAATCTTAAAATCCGTAATTACCGTGACTACAAGGAGCATGACCCGGTCTCTTGGCTAATGGTACGGTGTCTTTATATGGTAATATTGAGGAGATCTACCTAGTTATGGAGCTTATTAATACGGATACACATGACAGACATAACTCGCAAACACGCACGCAAAATATTGGTAAAAATGAAGATGATAAAATCATATCGAAATTGTAGAGGAAAAAATATATATATATATAGAAGTGGAAAGTGAAAATAGATTGGCAATTTTTTTTAGGAGACTATTCTTAGCATAGGATGGTCCTCCCTGAATTATACGTAGGTGATCAGGCTATGTATAATTAGGTACTAATGAGAAAATGCTCGTTTCATCAAACTAGTGTTGTGTTTAAAAGTTTATATGGTATAAACAGTGTTATTTCTAAGGTAGAAAAATAGTTTGTGAAAACGAGAACATTGTAATTTATATAACGACACAAGATATTTTGTAAGACTTAGTAGAAGTAATTTAAGAAGTGATACCAAAAAAAAATTACGAGGAAATCACGTGACAGTTTATAGTGTAAGAGTGAAGGGTCTATAAAATGGTAACAAATGGTCTACGAGTTGACAACCAAATAGCTTATATTGCGACAACGAAATAGTTTATAAATGACAACAAAACAGTTCATGAGGTGACAACGAAATGGTTTGTAAGATGACTGCAAAGTAACTTTTAATAGGGTAGCAAAAGAGTTCATAAATAATCGTAATATAGGTTATAAGATGGAAATGAATTCGTTCATTAAATGATAGCCAGATAAGTTATGAGGTAATAGTAGGATAATTATAAGATGTTGACAAACGGTTTATATAATGATATCAAATAGTTTATAAGGTGTTAGCGAAATGATTTATAAAACGATGGCAAAAGTTTATAAACGTCGACATAACAGGTTAAAAGATGAAAACAAGTAAGTTTGTAAAATGGTTTGGAAAATAGTTTGTGAGATGATAGTAGAATAATTTTTAAGAAAATGACAAAATGGTTTATAGGATGACAACAAGAATAGTTTATAAAATGCTAGCAGCGGAATGATTTGATAAGATGGTAGTAATTTAAGGAGTAGCTTACATAAATAAATAGAGAAATTAAGTGTAACTGACGGAATCGTCATGACACCTACATTAACAGGAAATTTAAAACATCCACTCAATACAAAATTTATAGAAAAGTACTAATGCGAATATAGTCTAAGAAGACTTTGACTTAGGTCACTAGGTAAGGCGGGAAGATCTCTTCTTAAGCATTGGTCTTGTCTTTGACGACACTAGAGTTCTCGCGAGCTTTTTCCTTCCAAATTTGGTTCACTTGGTTCTGATTTCTCAACTTCTGGCATTCATTCCTAAAATGTCCTAGCCTTCCACATTCATAGCAAGTGATGGTAGCCTTCGGATTGTCCGACGCGTAGCGCTGGGGAGCAGAGAGGGCAAGTATCACAAACACCAAGACATGTCTGGCTGTTAGGATCTGATTAAGGCCACAGTGCCACATTCACTATGCATATGAACACAAGGCAACGTGGACCTTGTTGTGATAGCCTGAGGCGTAGTTTACAACATGGGTTCTCTGGTTCAATTAGCTAACGGATGCCTACAATCCCTAGTCCCGTGTGCCAACCCTCTTACATATACTACACTTCATGAGATAGCATGTCCCAACTTGATGCAACTTACACGTGTTGCAAATAAGGTAAATTCCAAGCAAAAGCCTTCCTTTTCCATTGTTCAATAGTGTAAGCCCTTGCCACATCCGGTTTCTTGAAAGGTGGTTGTTGTGGCACTCAGTTATCCTTTGGTTGGTTCTCAAACTTCCTCTTGTTGTTAGCATCCTTTTCTATCGTGGTTTCTTGTCGTGTGACCAGATTTCGAAAGTCCTGTTTCCAAGAGTGGAATGTTACGAGGTGATGGGTTAAAGTCATGTTCAACTTAATCGGCATGTTTCTAGATGACGGTATGAGATGACGTAGGAGAAACAAAAGTATAGGATGGGTGCTCAACTCGCCTTCTGGTTTGAACAGTAAGATAACGTAGGGTCGAAAGACTGTGACAAGTTTCGGTGTTATATAAAATAGTATATTGTAATTTTATGAAAAAGTTTTAGTGACCATCGTATCACTTATGATGTTGTGAGAAACGTTTAGAGACCATTGTGCAACTCACAATGTCCTAGGGGAAAGATCTATTATTATAAATAACTTTTATATAAAACCAACGGGAAAATCCACGTATGGAAAAATAAACGTGAATATAATTATTGATAAATGTATATACTATAAACTAAGTATACGTATCGGTAGTAATTATATACGTAAGCAGAAACACGTAAGGATCACATACTGGTTATAGACCAGACCTAAATATACTACCTGGTTCTTTATAACATTGGCTCTGGATACCAATCTGTCACACCCTCAAACGAGGCCTGGACGAAACACTCTGTTCTGGGGCAGCGACGTCCATATTATACAATCACACAACATCGTTGCATTAATTTAAAATAGTTAAGGTTTTACATAAGCCCAAAGATAATATGCGAAAGCGAATAAAAGGTTTTAAAGTTTGACAACGATGTTAACATAGAATAAAAGTCCTTGAAAAATCGACCCAAGTCAGGCAACACCATAAAGCAAGCAAGAGACATCCATAGCTAAACACCTAGAATAACATTCTAAATGGTCCAACATAAAGTAGTGAATTCAAAGGTTTAGAATTTAGTATTAAATTTACCACAATTTCCCAGTACGACACTGACATTATAAATGATACAACTTCACATAAAAAGCATTTACGTTTGCACTAAGCTCATGACACCAGGAGCTCAATTTAAAAGGAAGCATTTTATTTGCCAAATAGTAATCCTCGCCCTAAAGGTATCTGACCAGGATCACCTATTGACATTCCGACATGGTATATATCCGTTTGTTTGGACCTTCGAAACTAGTAAGCGCTACTTACCCGGATAGGGATAATTAGTCCCAATAGATCTATTTACAACATTCATGCTTACTTAACCAGTATGGTTGGTTAAGTAATTGAAGGTTCATGATAATTCGGGCATTAGTGGTCTATTCGCTACTTAAACAACACGTAATCAGGAAAAAAACCATAAAGTAACTGTGTCCATAGTTTTAAAAACAAGCAATGTTTCTCACCCTAAAATAGTAAAGTAAAAGTAGTAAAAAATGGGGCTATGAACTCACCTTAGCAAGATGAGTAAATGATAATCACGCAAGTAAAAGATGATATAGAAATCTAGCCGCGACCTAGAATAATAAAGCGTCTTCGAAATACGAGAAGTATGCCAAGAATTGCATAATATGTTCATCACCAAAATACATCCATGTGTGTTTGCTTTAGTTTTATTATCAAATAATGAAGAAATAAAATCATATAGTTTTTCGTTATGTTTCGGCGTTTAACCAAAAATAACCATTTTTAGAAAGTTTCTATTTTAGGAAAGTTTTTAGTTTTGGGACGTTAATACCGTCTCCTATATTTATTAAGTTTCCGTATTTTCAAAACGCACTAACGAGCCTTAATTACTTAACTTCTAAGTCTGTTCCGCTAAATTCGTACCAAACATACTATTTTTAGTAACTTTATCGCTTTTCCTAAAATATGCTAACGGCGTTTTTAAATGATACTAATCAATAGGTATGTGTTACTATATAATCTTCGCTAGTGTTTAGAAAGTCCAAAAATATCCGAAGGTGTCTGAAAACTCATTTTACTATTCACATCAGCACACTATTTATCTGGTTTTGTCAAAAAATGTTTCAAGTTTCATTTGGCTATAAATTGGTCGTTTTTAATCTAATTTTAATGTGCGATATATGAAAAACTATCTATTTGAAACGAGCTCTCTAAAAACTACTTTTATGCCTAATGAAAACATTTTTAGGTCAACCAAAACCCCAAAATAAATTCAGATCAGCAAGCACTTTTTGTTAAAAACGCAACCAAAATCCACCCAAACTTCACAATAGTGCCTAATCTAGCCTAATCTCCATTCACAACAAATCTAACCTAATCCCTTCATTTCTATTGTTGCAACACTCATTCAACTCTCATCTCACCAAGAACATAATATTTAACTAGTGAAATAAATTAGTATCATTATTTATGAAATGTTGTCTTTAAAATCTTTCAAAAATTAAAACACAGCATATAGATGTATGTATCTTGAACATATAAGAAGAACATAAGAAAAACCATAAAGAAAGATTCAAGATACTTACAAGAATGACGAACAAGAAGCAATAACACAAGATCTATACCCAAAATCACTAGATCTTGAAAAACCCTAAATAATAATCAAACCCTAATTTGTAGATCTTAAAGAAAACCCTTAAATCAAAGAACCAATACTTGCAACCCCCTTAGGTAACCTTAGAAATGAACGTGGAATGAATGAATCTTGATAGAAATCAAAAGTATAGATTGTGTATGTATGTATGTGTGTGTCGTGAGCAAGGAGAGCAAGAGGGGGAGAGAAAACAATTTTTGAGGCTATGAAATGAATGAAAACCCTAAGTTTTATCACAAGGTATTTATAGGACATGAAGTTGGGTTTAGGGGACTCAAGGCTTGCACACATAATGAAACCAAAGGGCTAAGTGGCCAACAGACACCAAGAGTGTGTGTGTGGCTTGGGTTCGGACACACACAAGAAAAAAAGGGTTCAAGCTTGAATCACTAACTAACTAGCCATTTGAAATAAAATCAAGATTCCATATTGCATCCTAGTGGAGAAGTGGTTCAAGGGTCAACATGTGAAGTGTAAGAGTCATTGACTTGTAGTGGAGGACAAAACAAACATGTCACTTTTCTAGCATGGGTGAAGGGTTTTATTTTTGAAATTCAAACTAGAGATAAAAGATGCTCTTTGATTTATTTAAGTGTGTGTATGCGTGTGTTTTGAGTAGAGGGGGAGGGATGAATAAATTTTTTAGCTTATAAACATGATATGGATGATAACTAAAGTTTACACGAAAAGATTTCGGGTTTTTGTGGTTTCGTTAGGGGTCTAAAACTTTAAAAACGTAATTTAAACGTTAAAGCTTAAAATTAATAACCGGGAGTGATCATAAACTACGAAACGCTTAGAAAAGATAAAATAACTTATATAATATCTAAACTAATCAAAATCCAAAGTTGGAACGCGTCCGATGATGTTTTTCAGATTTACGCGGGTTAACTTCTCGGTAAACTACTAGATTCAAACGTAACGTATAAAAATAAAAAATAATGATCGGAAAAGTTTAAAATATTGACCTGAAATTTTTCGGGTGTGACAAACTGCAACTTAAAAAAAACAATTAATAAAAATCTAAACTGTTAGTGCAAATATTATGATATTTAATCTATACAATCTCTTTATGTTTTGGTGATGACAAACACGTGACTTGTAATATGTAATGTAAAGTGCGCAAATTACTCGTAATCACAAATCATCAATGCATACATGCATCTACATTTCTTGATGTCTTAAGTCTACATCAACACCGACATTTGTTTGGAAGTTACTTGTTTACACAAATCATCAATGCTACATGCATCAACAACTCTCGACGACTCAAGTATGATCAACGACTGAACATTGGTTTACCACCTGACGAAAATGTCATAAGGATCTGTAGCAAACAAGCATTAAAACTTGTAGGATATCAAAGAAATAATTTTTTGTCTAAATTGTTACATTTTTATAAATGTAACAAATAAATTTTTTCCAAAAATTAATTATGACAAAATATAATTTTAATATAAAAAATGTTTTATGTGGTAATTAATTTCCCCAAAAATTTCCCCCCCAAAATGAAGGTTCTTTTCTCCCTAAAACATGTTAAACTTTCACCAAACAAGTTTGTCACCACAAAAAGAAAAAACATGAGCGTCTGTCAGGGCGGTCCCTTAAATAGGCCGGTGGCCCCCTAATATATCTAGGATTGCCGTTTCTTGACAAGCTGTTTTTCAGCTCCTATAAATAGTGGGTCACCTCCAACGTATATTCAAACCTTTTTGCATGATTTTCTTCAGTTCTTTCTCTCTCTAGATCTAACTAAATCTTTCTAAAACTTTGATCATTCAACCTGGTTAATCTTGTTTAAATGTGATCACATCTCTATCCTCCTTCCTTATCTTAAGTGCAAGAGAAAGATCTTTGTTCATACTACAGATCGAATTAGTAGGTCTGTTAGTCCAATTTGTAACATTTGTTACATATAGATCGAGTCCATGTTTTCCAATCTTTAGTAGTGTGTAGATCCAAATGATGTATATATTTGGATGGGTTGATTGTGGGTTGGTTAGTATTTTAGGCCTTAAAATACATTGGTGAAGTGGTAGATTGGTTGTAGCTAAGACTTGACATCTAGCTTAGTGTCATAAAATAATGTAAGCAACACGGTTTATGTGTTTAGGCCATAAAACACAAGGTTTATTATGTTGGGCATAAAAACATAACGGGTTTGAGTTTAGATAACCCAAAGAAGAACTCAACATCTAGCTTAGTGTCGGAAAATAATGTAAGCATTGGTATAAGGTTTTCTCCGCCGAAAGGGAGCTTGTTGATTAGTGAAGTAACTCTCGAGTTGGATACTCGGGGAGTGGAGTAGGGCGAAGAGGAGCTTCGTGACTGAACCACTATAAATCACCGTGTCGGTTTGCATTTTCTTTTACCTTTCGCTTTACTTATTTCTTTACATTTACCGCTTTACTTTTATACTTGCATTGTGCTTATGATTGTGTGAATGGTTGTGTATATATTGTTAGTTAAGGGGTTGTGTACTACTTTTGTAAGATTACTGATTGTGGTTGAGTTGTAAATTATTAATTTTTTAAATGGAACTATTCACCCCCTCTATGGTTTCTACAATTGGTATCAGATCAACGTCGCTCTAGTTTTCAAAACAAATGGATTTTAAAATAGAGTACGATCCATGTATCAAATTACCCATGAAGGGGGATTAAATATGAAAAGTGTTTTGTTGCTTGATTCGTACTATTTTGTTATTAAATAACTTTGTATACTAGCTTAATGGGAAAAATTTCTCACAAGAACTTGGAAGTCCAACTTATGTGTTGGGATTAAAAAACTTCATGATGATCTTTAAGTTACTCGCTGCTAAGTTTGGTGTTACTGTTGCTAACTAAATAAATAGGTGTTTGTTCATTAACTCTAATGAATAAATATTCCTAAAAGTAGTGTTAGTAACTACTAGTTCAAAGTTACTACTGCTATTTAACTTAGTACTGCAGAGAGTATATTAGTAACTTATCAAGAAAATGTTTAGAACTGCCGTGAAGATTAAAGCAAATATTCTAAGTAGTATAACTGCTTGTACACAATCAAGCTGTTGGTGTATAAGTAACTATTGATTGGTGCTAATTAATGATGCTAGTACGAAAAGTTACAATTGCTTTAAAGATTAAGACTGCAGAAAGAGTTTCTACTATCAAAAGATAATAGATAAAGACAGAAGAAAGGATAAAGATTGAAGGAGAAACAAGAATACTTATGTGATAAGTAGATTTATTTATATAATAGATCATAGTGAATTATTCTGAAGTTTTAGGAATATATTGTAAATCGACTAGGACTCCTTGGTGTATAAAAGGAGGTCCTAGGGCATAGAGTTTGCTATCTAGAAATCTTTTGTTTTGATATTGTTATAGCTTTAAGGTTTTGTAACCCTAATACTAGTTAGAGTATTGGTATTAATATATTGAAGCTTTGTTTGTTAATCTGCGTGTTCATTAGAATTACTGTTCTATTGTATATTCTTCTTATTAATAAAAGATTAGATTCTGCATAGTCTTTGATATATTTTACAAAGTTTCTACCATAGTTGTATAGGATTTACCTTGCATAACTAAACCTTATACAAGCTAAGGAATTCAAGATCTATTCAAGTGGGATCAACAAGTGGTATCAAAGCTTGTTGAGAAGATTTAAATAAAGAAAAATTACGTTTATGCACAACGTCATGTTTGTACAAAGAGATGGATTAAACTCTGCACATATGGTGGCAGCTCAAAAGTGCTATACTCAACCAGATGAGTAAGAGCATTTGGAGGATGAGGATGGAACTGTACATCCAGATGATTGATTATTCTCTATGGGAAGTCATAGAGAATGGTAACTTAATTCTAAAAACAAAAGTTGTTGAAGGTGTTAAGACTACAATTGCTCCTACAACTGCTAAAGAAAAGGCACAAAGGAGGTTAGAATTGAAGGCAAGAAGCACTTTATTGATGGGAATCCCTAATGAACATCAATATGAAGTTTAACACTCCATCAAGATGCAAGTCATTACAGCAGGCTCTGTTGAGAAGAGGTTTGGAGGGAATGCTGCTACTAAAAAGACTCAAATGAATCTTTTAAAGCAGCAGTATGAAAATTTTACTGCATCTAGCTCAGATGTGTTAGATCAAACCTTTGATAGGCTTCAAAGCTTATCAGTCAGTTGGAGATCCATGGTTGAAAGTAATCTCACAAGAAGAATTGAAACAGAAGTTCTAAGAAGTTTGTACACTAACTGAAACACACAATACCATTGTGTAGAGGAACAAGCCTAGAGATAGATACGATTAAGCATGGATGATCTTAACAACAACCTGAAGAACTATGAACCAAAGGTCAAAATGACATCACTCAGCATAAACACACAAAACTAGCCTTTTGAATCGCAAACAGTAGTACAATAGGATAGTTAGATACTTGCTCAAGGTTGCTATAACAGCAGCACTCAAGCTACAAATTGTTAATTCAACAACAAATTACAATTTGAGTGATGCAGTCAATCTGTGCTTTCATTGCAATGTACAACCGACACAATCCACAACTAGATACTTGAGGACTTTGTAAGCAAATTAACTCTTGATGATTTAAAAGAGATGCAAAAGGTGGCAGATAGCAAAGCTAACCAAAAAATTTAAGGCAAGGAGTATTTCTTGAAAGTGAATGATACTTAGACCATTGGGTTTGATAAGTCCAAGGTGGAGTGTTACAACTACCATAAAAGGGGACACTTTGCAAGGGAATGCAGGGCTCTAAGGAACCAAGAAAACAGGAATAGGGAAAATACAAGAAGGGTTGTGCCAGTGGAGACAACTACTTCTAATGCTTTGGTGTCTTGTGATGGTTTTGGTTATGATTGGAGTGATCAAGCAGAAGAAGTTCCAACTACTTTGCCCTTATGCCTTACTCTTCTACAAGTCTAACTCTGAGGTATCTTACCTGATTCAAATGTTTCATCATCTTGTTTGGAAAATGTTAAAATTCTTAAAGAACAAAATGAACAACTATTAAAAGACTTAAGGACATCTAAGTTAAATGCTATTGCTTATAAAACAGGTGTTGGTATAGATTCACCCTTTGAACAATGATCCGGAGGCTTGGTAAAATGGAAAAGAAATTGAGCCATATTATTAGAGAGAAAAATAGAGAAAAGAGAAGAGATAGAAAAAAGAAGAAGGGGAGTGTTTGTGTATGTGTGTGGTTTAATATAGAGAAAAAGGAACCACACACACACTCACACTTTACAATGTGAACTCCTACCCCTCCATGGAAGTATGGAGGGAGTATTTATAGTCCCGATATCGACTAGCTAAACTAACCCGACCCAACTATAAATGATAAATGTAATTCCGAATTAGTCACCATATTTTAGGGCTAACAGACTCACCTCCACTTCCTTCAAGAGTCCACTTACAATCACCTTCACCACCATTATACAATCCCTTAAGAGATCAAATGATCAACCAACTCCACAACATCTCCACCATCCTTGATTCACACACTAATACATCCAATGCCTACATTCATGCACCACCTTCACCACCACCATAACAAATTCATCCTCCTTCTCATGCTCAAGTTGAATTTTACTCAATATTTTGTCATTGTTTCAAGTTTTCTAGACACCAATTCCATTCCATGAGAAATGAAATCAACTTCATTCACTTACTTCTTACCCGTCCCATACCTCAAACTCGTGGCCCTCCAAATCATGTGTCACCAACCCTTTCTTTTTCCCTCTTTAATTAATCATTCTCATATGATTAATCTACCTCCATAATCGACCTTCCACCCTTTGATTATGGCATCTTCTACATTCTAAGAATCTACTAGTGTTGAATGAATGTATTAGTTGCATTTGCTATTGTATGAGTTTCTTGATTGATTGAATGAAACTTCCTTTTGGGTGACTTAAATCTAATGTGTTGCTAAAAAGATATTTGTCTTGCACTTGTATCTCTAACTTTGTTTTGTAGCAAACAATTTT
>BQNB010204553.1:0-10681 GCA_026074375.1 Tanacetum coccineum | reverse complement strand
CCTATAAATAAAGGATCATTTTCAATCCGTTTTTCATCACTTTTTACACACCTTTTCCACCATTTTTCACACATCTAGATTTATAGGAATGCATCCATAAAACCCCATGATCATAAGGCATCTAACTCTCATTCTTGTTGTAAGCATACACTCGAAATGATTCACCAAATCAAGCATTAAGATCTTGCCATCTACATCCACCAAAGCAAGAGCTCTTGTCATTTTCATCCAACTCAAAGAACATAGATATGTAGATCTACAAGATTGGATCTACAAGATTGAAAGATCTCATCATCATCTTCATCCTTTTGAAGGCTTCTCATCAATGGAAGTTCATTTAGATTAGCATTCATTTATTACATTCATCAATCAAACTCTTTGTAATATGTAAAGGTTATATAGGCATTATCTAGAGGGTCAGAATATGGGATTCATTGTTGTGTTGAAAGGGTTGTTAGGTTGGTTCTACCTTGATTTAGAACCCGGTATTTAGCTTTGTACCGGATAAAGTGTAAGCGACAATGGGTTGGTTCTACCGATGTTAGGACTCGGTATTTAGCTTTGTACCGGATAAATTATAAGCGATGTTGTTTAAGGTTTTCTCTGCCGAGAAGGGAGCTTATTGATTTAGTGAAGTAACTCTCGATTTGGGTACACAAGGAGTAGAGTAGGGCGAAGAGGAGCTCCGTGACCGAACCACTATAAATCATCGTGTTTGGATTGCTTTCTCTTTTACATATCGTCATCTCTTTACGTTTTAATTATGCTTATGTTGTGGATTGATGCTTATGCTACTTGCTTGTTGATTGGTCTCCATTATACATATAGTCGTAGACTATAATCGATACGTTCCATATTACATCGTGTTCGTTCGATCATTTGATACAAAAGTTTTTAAATTTTAATTGAAAATGTATTCCCCCCCCCCCCACGTTTTCCACAAACTATGAAGGCTTCTGATGCTAAGAAAACCATCCAAGAGATGGCTGATCATTCTCAAAAATAGCACAATAGAACGTCTACTAGGCTAGAAGCACTAAGACTTCGATGGATTAGCTGATATTCAAGCTCAACTGAACAACCTTGGAAGGGAGATTAAGAAGGTGAATGAAAAAGTTTATGCCGCTCAAGTTAGATGTGAATCATGTGGTGGACTCAATTACTTTAAAGATTGTCCACTTAAGGAAGAAGAAAAAACATTTGAAGAAGTATACACTCAGTTTGGTGTACCTTTCCCACAAGGAGGAAGATATAGAGCAGCTGATCTGGGATTCTACCAAAGAGATAGTGGAAACCCTTTGTATCAAGAGCGAAGGCAAACAATGGAAGAATCCCTAAGCAAATTTATGGCCGAATATGCAAAGAGAAATGATGAAAACTCTAATTTGATCAAGGAGCCTCGATCAAAACTTTGGAGATTCAAGGAGCCTCGATTAAAACTTTGGAGATTCAAATCAGGCAATGAGCAAAGTACTTCAGGAGAAGGGTACTAGAAGTCTTCTTGGCTCAACCGAAACCAACCCGAGAGATCATGTCAAATTAATCTCGACTACTGTTGAAGCTGACACGCCCTTAATACGCCGCATCGATCCCAGCCGATACGCTGTCTCGAGCCCACATAACAGAACACAGATTTTTAAGCCGAATCGATCAGTAGTTCCTTTTTCGAGTCGATTAATTAATGATAGTTATGAAGAGATGGATGTACTGGACTATGCTACCTACTTGAGGAAGATGCTTAGAGAAAGACCAAAGATGAGGTATCAAATTGAAGCATCAACAAACGAGAATAATTCGGTAGTTCTTGAAGATCCTCTACCTCCAAAGGAAAAAGAACTAGGGAGTTTCACCTTACCTTGTTATATTAATAATATCTATTTTGAAAAGGCCTTAGAAGACCTAGGAGCTAGCGTTAGTGTTATGCCTTTGACAACCCTTACCAACCTAGGTTTAGGTGAATTAGCTCCTATGAAGTTAACCGTTAAATTGGCCGATAAAACAATAAAACATCCCAAAGGTATAGCAGAGAATATACTAGTAGGAATTGGTAAGTTTGTTTTTCCCATAGACTTCATAATTCTAGATATGCCTAAGGATGTCAAAGTGCTCTTGATCCTCGGAAGACCATTTTTGTCTACTGCTCATGCTAAAATTGATGTGTTTAAAAGAAAGATTACTTTAAGAGTATGGAATGATAAAATTACATTTAATTGTGTTAAACCTGCTAGTAGCTTAATTAAGAGGGTCTATATGTTAGGACTAAGAGATAGAATGGACCTTGATTTAGAAGCTAGGATAATGGGTGAAGCATTGATACTAAATAGATTACTACACCCTGAATTTGGAGACTTTATTGAACTAAATGATCTGAATGAACCATTAGAGCTTAAGAGGTATCAAGTGAATGATTTAGGTCCAACAAGAGAAGAAGGAGAAATAATTGATGAGCCCATGAAAAATATAGTCAAAACTAGGAAAGATAATGTAAAGTTTGACGGGATTAATGAATACCCTAGTATTTATGACTATGATAGGAAAATTCATGTTAACTGCGCTTCAAACTTGAAATTTTCTTGCATGATAGGCTTTACACATGTTAGTGCTAATTTTTTCCCAATTTTATCAATCAAAATTATGTCTAGGAAGTTCTATAGCTCAATAATGAAAGATAAAATTAAATATAGGGGGAACAATGTAGTCGAAGCTTTTATGAATGTGCCTATTTTTGTCAGAAATTTTTGTGTTGTAACTGATTTTGCATTTGCGGAGAACATGGATGTTTATCGTGATTAGGAGATGGGAGATGCGATTGTTGGAGAACCATTTTGTAGAGCTTCATGTGTCGAAACAAGGCGATTCCAAGGATTTATTACCATTAACAATGGTAATGATAATGTGGCTTACCAAATGACGCGATCACATCCGAGGTGTAAACATCTAACTAATGCACAATGTAACAAGATGCGGCCATTGCTGAAGGTGAGTGCACGTGACAAGTTGAATGGAATCTCACACCCATACCAATTGCTCAAAAGATTCTACAACGGAATCTTGAACCTAGGACCTGAATATGTTCGGGATGAGAAGATGGAAGAATGGATCACACATGGATATATGAGCATGCATGAGATGGAGTGAAGAGCAGAAGACAAGTCTAACTTAAAGACTTTGCTGTAAAGAAAAGTGCTTGCCGAGAGACAACCCGGAATGTTTTTAATTTTTATAGAGTCTGTCTTCCCAGTTAGTCTATACGGCGTATCCCACTCCAATGGATACGACTTATTGACTATCTGGACGTTGTCCAATCTTTTATTTTCTGCACTTTTTGAACTTTATTGTCAATTCAGTCTATACGGCGTATTCGTTAAACGAATACGACGTATTAGGCGACTGACCCATACGACAAATACTTTTTGCTGGTCTCAATACGACGTATCCAGGTTTATGGATATGGCGTATCGACTTCCTTTAACATTTTAGGATTTTATTTTTTGTTTTCTAACCGAATGACGGACTAGAGATAAAATTGCGATTGTTTTCTTATTGATAATACAGGACTTATTGAAATGACGAATTTGATGGAGTGCTTACTTTCTGGAATTCATGTGTGTTGTAGTCTTGCTGGTATTCAGACGCATTTACAATACACATTCTTGCTGATAAACGCAACATGGAGGATCATACCGAGCAAATCCTAGGGGAGTTTCTCGTTTTAATTCTTTTAATTTCCCGTTTTCAATGTTATATGTATACAATAAGGTCGTTGTATATCTCAAGTGGGGGGAGGAGAATTAGAACGTTTACTTGTCCATATTCTCACATTAATATGCTTAAATTATGCCTAAATTTAATTTTTTTTCAAGCATACTTTTTTGAAATTATTAGTTGCATGACCTCGCACACATAACCCTTGTTTAGATATTGTGAGAATTTAGCCTTATTCGTTTCCAAATTTTTACCCAAATTCCACAAAAATATAAGTGTGTCGATGATGTTGTAGACTTTAGAACTTGGCTTGGTATATCTATTCGAGACCACAATAATAAGCATTATTTTTAATAGATGGAGTGACGTTTTTAAACTGGTAAATTTCTATGAACACCCAAAAAGCCTTTACATGTGATATTAACTAACTACACCGGTTAGTTACCCCCGTATAAACTCTTTTGTTTACTCTCATTTTTAAAGTAAGATACCTCTAGAAAACCTAAGCCATTTCATACACCAAATATTTGTTTCATTACACCTTGAATCCAGATATTAAGAAGGGTTTTAGATTGAGAAAAATGAGAAGCAATCATGGCCACTTATCTCATAAGCCCAACTAAAGGGTATGATGGGTATAATACAACTCTCATTAATTATATTTAATTATTAGCACATTGATGATAGCGGTTATGAGATCACAAGTAACCTACGAATAGTTTGGTTGTTTTTTTTCAATTTTTTTATCAATCATGTTGAAAAACTAAGGAATCATCACGACAACTTTTAACCAATTGCTTTTTATTTTCAACAAAGTTCCTACGTGTTTTATGAATCAAAATGGTTATAAGTTTATCAGTATTTCTTACAAATTGTTGAATCGTAATTTTTTTTATTGAATCATTTAATCTAAATTTGAATGAATCATATATCGCCATCAAAGGGTGATATATACGAATGTTAATTGAATCTATTATTTGCTTCTTATGGGACGCTATATGTAAAATTCTATTTAATAGTTTACTTTTGAATTAACTGATAATGAAGAATTGTCATTGCATCGTTATATATATATATAATAAAATATATATATTATATATAGAAATATTATATATATATATATATAATATAGATAATAATATATATAATAGATTTAGGATCACATGAAAGTATTTTTTAAGAATAAGAAGATAAGAAAGTAACTATAACCTAATATCCGAGATCATTATGACATTTAAATTAAGATTGCATTCTATAATCTTAAATGCATTATATTGTATTTTCTAGCTTTAATTATATGCATAATACATTATTATTAATTTTCATGATTTTTCTTATTTTTTGGTCCTCTACATGTGCCAAAATCATAAAAATCAATTTGCACCATCTACATATCAAATTAACTTTCAAAACTCTATATGGTGCATCTAGATGAATAGAAATGCATCTAATGAAAGTCGTTGCATCTCAAATGTGTGGTTTTAGTCACTTCTCACCACTTCTTATTTTAATTTACTTCTCACTGGATCCCTACTCTATCCACTTTTAGAAAAACTTCCTTTACAATTTTTTCATGCACCAACATGCACGATCTTGTGGAATTTTTTCAGAATTTTTTGAGAACTTTTTTAAAAAAATAAATCTTTTTATCTTTCTCACGAATATTTGTCTTTTTATTTGATCTTTATCCTATATATATATATTCTCTAATTTAATAAGGTTTTGGACAAGTATTCTAAGCATGAAAATTAAATGCTCCATTAATATTATTCCTAAAATAAACCATTTGTACAATACTCAAATGCACCATAATAATAAACCACTCCCAGATAAAAAAAACATTATTCATAGTAAATTCAAAATAGCCCAAAATTCACCTCCTTAATAAAAGAAACTTTGATATTCATTTAATGAGACCGCGTCTATTGATAAGTAATCAGAAAGTTTGAAACTTCTCCTATACGCTGATGCATCTTCCTCTATATGATTCAGTGAAGTTTTAATGTCATAAAAACATTCCAAGAATGTTTTAATCAGTTACAATCCCAATCTCTTATAACAGTCTATTCAAAAATAATATCTCTCTTAACAACAATTTAAACCCATCTCTCTCTAACACCGATTCAAAAACAAATACATAAACATTATCAGTTTCATTTTTTTAAACACAATCAGTTTTAATTTTTTTTTCAATAAATCCTTTCAGAATCGTTTCAGACCATGCATCAATATCACTGATTCAAAAAACAATACAAACACCGATTCTAAATATGGATTCTAAACACTTTCTATCGTATTTACAAGAATCCTGGTAATGAAGAAGGATCATAACTGTTTAAGGAGTTTGAGCTTGCTAATGCGGATGGCTTGGTATGTTTCGATCTCTGTCATTGGGTGATTTCTATGCATTGGTAAGTATCACAACTGTATTCATGTGTTTTATTTAATGATCAAATTTATATGCATTGTAGATTCATTTATAATTTATTTTGCTTTGATTAATTTTAAATTCAGTTGTAGCATATGTAATTGTTTGCAAATCGGCACATGTATTAAATTATTTTTAATGGGTTTATGCGATTTCATCTTTTTAAATTTGATTTAATTAACAGGAAGAATGGTTTCCGTTTTAAATAAGCGCTCCACCCAATAATTTCGGTAAGTTTTAATTGTATTGAATCGATTTGGTTTATATTTTTGTTGATTTTTTTTATATTTATGATGTAAACCCAGTAATCCAAAGTTTTAGGACACAACACAACATATAAGGTTTTGTTGGATGCTCCTTGTGGTATAGGGGTAAGCGTCAAGCTTTATTGTGAATATTATTGTCTGTTTTGTTCCAGTTGAATATGTAATTTATTTATAATTACAAATTAGCAGGTTATATCTAAAGACGAGTGTCAAAATTTCAAAATTTGTTGTAAATGTACAGAACTGTTCACGTTTACAGAAGGTACGTAAAGTATTTCTTTAAATTATAGTTTATTGGATTCATGTGAGAAAGTGACGTGGTAATTCTATATTGTACATTTCTAAAGAAAAGGTTCACTTGCATCTGTTTTTCTATCTTTACTTTTAGTTATCACATCAGATATTCTAAAATGGGTAGCTTTTTATAACTTTTCTTAATAAGATATAAGGGTTGTTTG
Organism: Tanacetum coccineum; assembly: GCA_026074375.1. Classification (NCBI taxonomy): domain Eukaryota; kingdom Viridiplantae; phylum Streptophyta; class Magnoliopsida; order Asterales; family Asteraceae; genus Tanacetum; species Tanacetum coccineum. The sequence goes on along the minus strand of BQNB010204553.1, from coordinate 3,824 downwards.
GAGAGCTTATTTAAACTATTATAAGGTTGTTTTGGAGTGCTTATTTAAATAGCATATAGGGGCTGCTTGGAGTCCTTATATTAAAAACTAATAGGACTGGTTAGATTGAAATGGGTTATCAAGTAGTTAATAGATATAATACACAAGTAATAATAAAGAAATGTGTATTTGTTTTACATAACTATAATGTCTTCTTTTTAACTATTCGTAGGTTGGCTTTGGTCTACTCGAGGCTCGAGCTTTTGGTGTATCTCAATCGCACAACCAAGTAATCTCTTTACTATAGTTGGCCTGCAAACTCACGTTAGGTAACAAGTTCTCCATTAACATACATTATATGTAACCATTCCATAATTTGTATGATACCCCAACCTCTCTCGATCATGTAAATTATGTTCAAGCTTACACATCTAACTAATAATTTCCGAATATGATTTTTACGATAAACATTGTATTTATTTTGGACTAAGAGTGTACTTTTTATATATGGCATTGGGAGTTACCCATTTTTTAGAATGCATCGACGAAATCTTCCATCATAAATTCTTATCTTGTGCTAAAAATATATTTTTTAAATAACTTTTGAAACTTGGTTGTTTGGTTTTGTTTTTTATTTTCATATTCCATGTTTATTGGTTATGGCTTGATTCTTCATAGTGTGACGCAAATGAGGTATGTTCAAAATACACATTTCTTGGTTTTTTTATGTAAGTCATTAGTCAGTACTCAGTACTAAAGATGCCAAAATCAAGTATTCATTAGCAGTCACCAAATATGATTGCTCTGTGATTCCAAGCTACTTAAAAAAAGTGGTTGCGGCTAGCTCAATCCTGAAAACTGTAGAAATGTGATCTACTTTGAAAGTAATAACATAGAAACTTAACTAATATTGTAGATCAGCAAATATCTTCTTTTTTGGAAGTTAAGAAAATGGTCAGGAGACTCTGGTTCGTGTTAGACTGCATATTAATTTTAACTAATACATGCTTAATTTATTTAATGATCAAAGGAATTTAATTTTTCTAAACCTTATATTTTTTATAAAATGTAACACACATTTTTAAAACTTATACAATTTTTTTTGTATTTATAAGTAATGTTTTATTCAAAATAAGTATTTTGAATTCAAATTTTCCCTCTCAAAACAAGTAAAACTGCTCCAGGAATCACCTCCCCTGGAAAAGACAAAAATAGGAGCGTCCTACTATGGGCCGCCCCCTTAGTGATAAGGGGGCCGGCAATGGAGCTAAGGGGACCGGCCATGTAAAACGGCTCCCAGCTCTGCCTATAAATAGTAAACTGTTCCCCTCAGATTTTTCACCTTTTGCACTCATTTTCTTTCTGTTCAAAATCAGTTTATATATTTCCTACAATCCTTTGATCATTTAATCTTAAGCTTTTGTTTCCAAGTGATTCAAGCTTAGATCTTCAAGTGAAAGCGAAGAATACTTCTAATCATCAAGCTACGAAGTATTATAGCTTAGTGTTTACGTAACGTAGTTACGATTGTGGTGTATCTTGTAATTCATTTATATCTCTTGTGATTGTGTGTAATAGTTAGATCGGGTTGATCGTGTTATGATTGTGTCGTCGTGTAGGTGTTATTTATGTTTTCAAATTTTAAATTTATATTTTATCGACTTTACCTAAAAAACACTTTAACGGACAGTGTACCCGATCAGATGGAGTTTTGTGGTAAGTAGGGTGTCGATCACTAAGAGCGAGAACTAATATTTTATTTTATCAATATTTTGGTTAGCTAAACTAAGTTAATTTAACTATGTTAATTCTATTCTATGTTAAACCAATGCTAAACCTATGTTAATCCTAATTCTAACGGATAAGGGTGGTTTTTTAATCTGAGAGACTAGCACGTGTAACTTAGACCAATTTAAGACACAATAACACACGCAAGTAGACAGAAAAAAGATAGAAGAGCGGTCTAGCCAAATATAAGAAAACTGTATTAACCATGATTAATCCAGTTAAAACGTTGGTTTGTTTATTTAGTGCAATAAGTGCTTATCTCGAGACGGCATATCATTCCAAGATTTAGGCGGTACTTCTTCCTAAAACCTAGACAAGTAGAATTCTGTCACAATTAAACGCATCCGCATAAAGCATCCTATTTTTGATTATAATCTATCTTAGGAGATTAATAATTACGTTCTTATTAAAACCCTAGCTCATAGAGACTTTACCTACTTACTACTTAATGGGAATTTATATACTAGTAGTCCACTGTCCAAGTCTTTACCAATTGACTAAGAACGTACTCGTTGATCCCAGGTTCACCTGCTGGTCCAGCTAAGCTCACTACTTTAAAGGCAAAGATAGGGCATTATTTGTGATCCTATTGATCTAGATACATAAATCACTATATGGAGAGCCATCTCGGCATCTAGCTAACTTGATCGGTATCACTAGATCCAGTTGAATGATAGGTCGCATACAAAATCACGTAAACAAGTATCAATAGATAAACATAAACAAGCAATCAACGATAAATTAAACAGTCGATATAAACAAACCAAACATTTAAATCTTCATAACCATGGCTAATACCCAAGGGTATTATCCCTTAATAATCATAATCAATACAATGAGTTAAACAAATGATACCAAAAATCAAACGATTACTAGTGTATAAGAGATTACAAGGTGTTTCCTATGGAATTAATAGCTTTGCTTAACCTCTTCTACTCTTCTTGTCTTTTAAAAAATCGACTTTTTTGGTTAAGGTATCGAAAAAATGATCAAGCACACTGAAAACCCGTTTTTAGGTTTTCTATTTATACTGTCTAGAATTTGGTCGATACAACGTATCGAGAGAGTTGGATACGGCGTATCGGGGGTTTCTTGGAGTAGGAACCACGTTCGATATCTTCTAGAATATTTTATTTCTTTATCTTGAATACAACGTATAGATCTTTCCTGGACACGGCGTATTGGACTTTGTATCTTTGGTTTCTTGTGAAGTGCAGGCCCAGATACGCTGTATCTTCCTTGATGGATACGGCGTATAAGATGTCAGAGTCGGTTTCTTCATATTTCTTCATTTAAGCTCCAGAATGCGTGCCTTTTAGCTAATCTTCACTAAGTACTCCATAATTACTGCAATTTTCAAATATAAATGATTAAGTAACAATTCTTGCAATAATTATATAAAATGGGTAATTTACATAGGATAAATGATGCTATAAAAGTGACGTTATTTGATGTCATCATGTTAGTACTTAGGTGAAGTGATATATTGTTAGTGTGGTTGGTATTTTAGGCCTCAAAATACAAGTGTGTGGTAGATTGGTTCTAGCTAAGATTAGGACTCGACATTTGGCTTAGTGTTGAAACTTGGTGTAAGCTACTTGTGTACGGTTTTCTCCGCCTAAAAGGAGTTTGTTGACATAGTGAAGAGAACTCTCAAGTTGGGTACTCGAGGAGTGGAGTAGGGAGAAGAGAAGCTTCGTTACCGAACCACTATAAATCCGTGTGTTGTGGTTTGATCTTTCTAACTCTTATCTCCTGTCTTACAAATTTACATTGTTACTTATTGTCATTTATTTACTTATTGTCATTTATTTACTTAACTAGATTGTTCATTTATTTACTTAACTTTTTATATACAAACGTCACATTAATTTTAAAAGAGGTAAACTAAAATCAACCCCCCTTTCTATTTTTCCACAATTTGTATAAGAAGCTACCTCAAACAAGATTTTTAAAATAAATTATATTTTAAAACTTGAATCGATCTATGGAATCGAAAAAATATTTAGACGGGCAATCTATGCAAAGACCACCACTATTTGAAAGTGATGGATTTA
>BQNB010204549.1:0-10681 GCA_026074375.1 Tanacetum coccineum | reverse complement strand
TTCTACCAATTAAGAGTTCATAAGGTGTCTTATTATAAGGTTCGGTCACTAATACCCTGTTTTATACATAACAAGCAGTATTAACTGCTTTAGCCCAAAATGGTATAGGTAAAAGTGAATCTGCTAACACAGTTCTAGCTGCCTCTATGAGAGTCCTATTCTTTCTTTCAGCTACTCCATTTTGTTGTAGAGTTCTAGCATTACTGAATTCCCTCTTAATCCCTTTGATTCCACAGAACTGATTAATTTCATAATTCTTAAACTCAGTCCCATTGTCACATCTGATGATTTTAACTTTATGATTCAACTAGTTTTCTATTCCTGTTATAAAGTTTTTAAGGATTTCACTAGTATCATGGGTAAAGCATATTAACTTTAAGAAGAAAACCTAACTAAAATTGCTATAGTCATCAGTGACCACTAGGCAATATGCTTTACCCATGATACTCTTTACAAAGGTTGGACCAAATAAGTCCATATGCAAAATTTATGAAGGTTGGCTGACAGAAGTCACAAGTTTAGACTTACAAGAGGCTTTGTGTTGCTTTCCTTTCTGACAAGCAACACATGAGTGGTCATTTTCAAAAATCTTTGAAGGCAAACCTCTAACAAGATTTCATTTCACAAGTTTATTCATAGTTTTAAAGTTTATATGACCAAGCCTCTTGTGCCACATATTAGACTCATCAATTGTGGCCTTTGCAATTAAACAAGTTAAACCTTTTGAAGGAACAACATTTTTTAGGTCAAAACAGTACATAATATCTTTCCTGGGAATCTTAAGCATTACTTGATTTTCATCAGGTAGCTTAAAATCAGGAGAAAGAATAAGACATTCAGTTTCAGTGAAAAGAACACTGTTTTTCTTGTCACACATTTGTGAGACACTAAACAGGTTAAACTTAAGTTCTTTCACAAAGTACACATCTTCAAAGTCTAATTTTCTAGTTCTAATTTTACCTTTCCAGTTGATCCAACCTCCTTTAGAACCTAGCACTGCAAATGCAACAAATCCTCATCATAATGTTTGAAAATCTGTAGAAAGTACTTGTTTTCCATTCGAATAATGCCTGGAGCATCCACTGTCAAAAATCCCTGTATCTTTTAAAGCAACTTGTGATCACCCCTGCAAATCAAATCAAAAAAGAATTATTTCTATTGGGAACCCAAGCTATTACTGACTTTGAGTCTGCCTATTGGATCTCAACATAGTCCAAATGGATTACAAAGTAGTGATCCACTATTTTTTTTTTGGAGAGATATGATCAACTATATTCCTTTTTGGTCTCAAAAACCCAACATGCTGAGGACTTAACAACATTAATCCCTTGTTTCCCAACAACATTAGTCACCCTTTTTCCTTTAGCAGTATAAACAGAATTTGATTTAGGCATTATTAACTATGAGTTATTCAAAACTTCGTCTTATATTTTAGTGGCTGTATGATGATTAGCGATAGGGTCTCCTTAGGAGCGAAGTGAATGAGTGGCCCTGTTTATAAGCCGGGGACAGTTGAGTGAAGGGAAGTGGGTGATTTATTATGTCGAGGGGGACTGTTGCGAGAGATGTATGCTGCTCGGGGCGTGTAAAGTAGATGGTGATGATGGGGTACAGACAGTAGATTCACAATTATCAGTGCTTCATTGGCGGAGTTATAATGTGGAGGACAGTCTTTCGACTAACCGTGGACCTGTATGCTCTACGAAAATGCTATACGCCTAATTTTGTCTGGGCCAAGCAGCGCAGATGTGGCCTGCGCTCATCTTCAGATTTTTTAAATAATTGGTACTAGGGGGTACAATGCCAAACTTGGTTAAAACTGCTGTTGGAGCAAAATTTCTCCTAGAATTAGAGAAATTTTGATGATTAGTCCTCAAATCAATTATTTCCAAACTAGTCTAACCCACCCCTTTGACTATTCCCTTTGCACATTGTTTATCATTGGTTTTGTACCATCTTTTTATCATGAAAATCACAGTCTTTAATTAGATGGTTAAAACTCCCACACACAAAACAGGCTTTCTTTGTAAACTGAAACCCAACTCCTAATTTCTGAGTTTTCTTTTCATTCTAGTTTGTTTTGCTATTCCTAAGGTTTTCATTAATTTTCCTAGGTTGTTTAGCTTGCTCAGGTTTAGGCTCAGATTTATGTTGAACATTATCAGATATCATTTCTTCACACTCATCCTCATCACAATTAGATACCCAATCTTCAATTACTGGGGCACCAGTGTTTCTCTTATTCTCATTTAAGGAATTTTCACTAACACTTTTATTGACATTAACTCCATAGCCTTCAAATTCAGGCTGTTAAAACTCCTTAAGACCAGAGCTAAATAAATCAATAGTTAGGGGTGAAAATAGTCCTGTAGGTGGAGGTGGAACAAAATTATATCCCACACCTTTTCTATTGTTATCAGAAATTTAACCCCCTATCAATTTATCTAAGCTTTTAGAAGCATTTTCAAATTTATCAAATTTAATCTGATTGCTCTCCTTATCTTTCTTAAGTTTTTCTAACTGAGTATTAAGAGCATTGATTTCTGAGTCTCTGAATGAGGCATCTCTTTTTAAAACAACAATTTGGTCGCAAAGCATAACCTCATTCTTTTTTTAGAAAACAAGTTGTTCTTCTATAGAAGCTAGACCTCTTTTATAGGTAGCTAGATCAAAATCAGATTTATTAAGCTCTACTCTTAAGCTGTCATACTGAGATTTAAGAGTTTCATAGGATTTAAAACAAGTGTCAGAACATGTTTTATGATTATATACCTCTGAGTCTGAGAAAGCCATAAGTGCCAAGTTAGTAGGGACTTCCTCATTAGCCATAAAACTCCAATCAAAACCTACTCCATCAAATGCCACCATTGCTTTGGAAGAAGTGTCTTCCATATTCACAGTTCTTTTTGAGCTTTCTTGATTCCTAGGCCTGCTTTCTTGATTCCTAGGACCTCTGCATTCTCTTGCAAAATGTCCCATCTTATGACAATTGAAGCATTCAACTTTTGACTTGTCATAACCAGCAGTATCACTTCCATTGATGATAATCTTCTTACCAGTTCTCTAATAAAACTTTTTTGCTTTTAAACTTAGTAATGCCAATTTCCACTTCAAATCTATTTCTTCAAGATCATCTATATGGACTTGCTCTAGGTCTTCATGAACAACCTGAGACCCATTTGGTTGATTGGCCAGAAAAGCATAGATTGTGGCATCACTGAGGCTAGCAATACTATCATTAGTACTAGCAGTACTAACATTAGTGCTAGCAGTATTAACTTGAACATTAGCAATATTATCTTCATTGGAACTGCCAGGAGTTGATACAAAGGCCACATTTTGTGAACTTGAATTTAAGCTTGAGGTTACACTTCTTTTGACCTCTTATTCAACAATCTTAAAATTGTTGTACAGATCATCAAAACTTATTGTGCCCAGATCTGGTTTATTTCTCCATACCACAACATGCATGCTCCATTCAGAAGGAAGGCTTCTTAAGAATTTAAAGTTTAGATCTTCTTGAGAGATGTTTTTACCTAAGATGGCCAACTGGCTAACAATTTTCTGAAGCTTATTTAAAATGGAGTCAAGAGACTCTTGGCTTCAAGCACTGAAGTTCTCATACATCTGCTTCAAGAGTGTCTTTTAAGTCTTCTTAGTAGCTTCATTTCCATCAAATCTTGCTTGTATGGCTTCAAACAAAGTTTTGATATCCTTGTATTGACTAAATGTCAATTGATGTTCATTGGGGAGTGCCATCAGCAACATGCTCCTAGCTTTAACATCATTTTTCTTCTGTGCCTTTTCTTCAGTGGTAACTGGTCCTGGTATAGTTGAAGTAGAGGAACCATCTGCGTTTGTTGTAGTTCTAGCTACTGGCTTGAAAGAATTTCCATACTCTATGACTTCCCATAGAGCATAATCCTGCACCTGAAAGTACTGTTCGATCCTTAGCTTCCACATCTCATAGTCACCCTGTTTCAGAATGGGCAACTTTGCAACAGAATTGTTTTGGGTAGTTTCAAGATCCATTTCTTTGATTGAATAAAGAGTTCTTCTAGTTTGTAACTTCTTGATCAAGGTTTCAGAACACAAGCTCTGATACCACTTGTTGATCCCCTTTTTACAGATCTTAGATTAGCTTGTTAAAGCTTAAGTTGTCTTAGATAAATCTGAAACAACTATGATAGAAACCCTGAGTAATATATAAAGATTATGCGGAAACTAATCTTTATACACCAGAAGAAACAATGTAACAGTTAACACAAGAACTTTCACAAAACTTTCAATATATTGAATGATTCACAAAACAACTATATGTTTTGCCTAATAACTATAACTTTTCTATCTTGGATTCGTATATCTAACTATGCCGTAAGGGTTCCTTTTATACACCAAGGAAACCCTAATGGGCTTACAAAACGCGTTAAGTGATCATGCATATCTATTCCTAATATAACTCATGCATATCACTTAAGCAGTACTAACTATATATGACAGTACTAAATATACAACTAGCAGTACTAACTATAACTGGCAGTACTAACTAACTATCAGTAGTACTAAGTGTAGAAGCTCTAAATCCTAACAATCCTCCCCTAAACTTGTGATTTACCATCAAATCTCAAGTTTCTTCTGATGTACTCTGCTGAGGATGCTTCCAAACACTTTAGTTCCTTGGTCTGTTTGCTATATTGTAGATCTTTGTCAAAAGCTCATCTGCCATCTCAGAATGTTGATCCACTCTTAACTTGTTAACTAGCATCAAAGTTGCAAGTCCTTTTGTGAGTGGATAGTCCTTTTCAACCAGCATGAATATATCTTGTCCTTTCTTTGTAGATACATGATGAACAACACATGTATCATATAACCACCAATTTAAAGGATCATGCATATCTTTCTGAAGTTCTAAATTTTTTTCTGCATCTGGTTCAAATAACATCTTTAGTTCAACCCATAATTCTATCTCTTTATCTTCAGTAAGTCCTGATGAGTTGTATCTTTCTTGAACTAAGCTCCATAATTTGTCTAAATCATCCCTGTCAAAATTCTTAAGAATGTCTTTAAAAACCTGATATATCTCTGTGTGATTGCCTACTCTGATGATTTTCCAAAATTGCATAGTGTCTTCAGAGTAAACTTCCCATCCAGTTATTGGGTATCTGGTCTAAAGAGCTTCAACATTCATTCCTTCATCTTGAACTAGTATTAGCATTTGATTCAAGTGTTCTTGAGACAATTCATTAGTGTTTGGTTCTTCATTTGTTTGCTCTTGAACTAATTCTGAAACCTCTTTTGTTCTTTGTCTTTTAGCAGGTTTTGTTTCAACATCTTGACCTGCTCTTTTTAGTATTGGAACTTCTTCTTCAGAATCCATAGGCACAAATGAATGTATTTGATCCCATACCTTTTCAAATATTGGTCTTATATCATCGTAGCTCATTCCTTTGAAATCTTTCATCTAGTAGCCTCCCTGATTCTTCAAATATACCATCATATTCTTTCTTACTTCAGCTACAGATCTAGGTCTATTTTGAAGAGCATGATACCTTATAACAGAAGGATCATTCCAATCAATGACATGAGCAGTATCAACTTCAGTCACAGCTTCTTTCTTTCCAGCTTTATCATATTCTTCTTGCAATTGTTTGGCAATTTCAACATCTCTTGCAATCCTTTTTCTTTCTTCTTCATTAATCTGTTCTTGTAATCTAATAGCTTCTTCATGACCAAGCCTTTATTCTTGCTCTTGCTTCTTGGACTTCTTTTAAATAGATTCATCTTCAATCAAGATTGCCTTGCCTTTATCTTTCTTCTTCTTTTCACTCCTTCTAATAAATACCAAACTTCCAGCAGCAGTACTAACCTGAGGAGTTTCACTGGTAGTACTAATTGGTACATTGGCAGTATTAAGTGCAGTGTCAGCAGTAGAAACCTCTTGTTTCCATTTTTCACCACTTCCTTGATCTTGTATAATCTTAGTAGCTTCTTCTTCTTCTAGTAACACCTCAGTTTCATCACTTACCTTCTCTTGAATCTCTGTATGTGGAGGAACTAAAGAAATATCAGCATCCATGTCTAATTCTTCAATCAAACTCCTCCCCTATTTGGAAGAATCCTCCTCTACAACTTCATCTTTTGAAAGAACTATCTTTATTCTTCTACTAGCTTTACCTGTCTTGACTTGCATTTCTAACGTCTTCACTCTTTCGGCTAGCTTGGTAATAGCAGTACCCTAAACCTTCTTGGTGTTCTTCAATTCATTCTCCAAGCCTCCAACTTTATTAGTCAACTGAGTAACCAAATCCATCAATTCATTAAGTGACACACTACCCTCATCACGTCCAAGTGAGTGAACACTTTGGAGAGGTGATTCATGGGGAATTAGAGCAGGCTCCTCTGTAGTAGGTGAAGTTTCTGTGATGGGTGGTGGTGAAGTTGAAGGGGCACTGACAGGTGTATGTTGAGGTGATAAGGATGGTGAAGATGTGATTCTTGAGGGAGATGTGTCAGGAGCAGTGATCATGGAAGAAAATAAAGGAATGTCATCACCAGAATAACCCCTTGTAACTCGTTTCATGTTATTAAAAACTTTCTGTGTAAGTACAGGAGTGGGATAGGTTCTTGTGTGGGTTTTAAGAAGTCTCCTTTGCTTGTTTAAACAAATTTGGATAAATCTAGGATACATCAAAAACTTATGAGGGTTATCTAAATTCTTTACCATTGCATCAAAGATGAATTTTGAGAAATTAAAAGTTTTGTTTGTTGCTAGGCAGATAATGGCAGTAGCTATGTTGCTGCTAAACTGCTCCCAAGAAGTCTTTTTAGGGCTCAAGCAGTGGAGGATTGTATGAATGAAAAACCTCCACTGTGGTGAAAAATTACCTTTTTGAAATGTAAGGTAATGAAAACAATACATTATGTCAACACAAATAAGTTGTAGTTAGGTAGTTAATTATCAAGAAAAATCATAAAAAGAGAAAAATCTTAGAAAATGGGAAATCGGGTGTTTTATAACTTGTGATCTCTTATCTCTCTCAAACAAAACTCTTTGCTACTTTTCAAAGGTTTAGTTTTGGGAATTTTTGAGGTATTTGGTTATAAGGCATGTGATATTGCGTGAGGACACACAATCGTTTAGTTTGGGGAATTTTGATAAGTGTAGAATACACATATCCATTTATACTTAAAATAACCCAATTAAACCCAAAACAGACCAAAAATAGCAAAAATATGCTTGTATTTATGTTTTGTGTGTGCAGGTATGGATAAGTCAAAAATCACAAGAAAACAGTCAAAAGCAAGCAAACACGGACACGAGAATCAGAAGAGTTCAAAAAGAAGCCAAAGATACAAAGCCGAAGCCAAATCCCTAGCCATCTCCTCTTTTATGAAGCCTCAAGGGCCAATCTTGCAAATCCCGAAAGTTATTTATAACTTGAAAAAGGGAAAAGAAAGAGAGGGACCAAAAGTGCAAACTCCCCAAACTCCAACAGTTTTAACTGTCGAAATAAGGGCGCCAAAGGTGTTACTATTCACCTTTCTTCCCCGTTTCACCATCCAGGGTAAATCAAAGGGGTTTTCCAAATTAAAGGGTGCTTAGGTCAATTCATGAGCTCACTAACACAAATGAAGGGACAAATCAGTCTTTATCAAAGGATTACTTAACCTCTCCCAATCAAAGGCCACGTCAACAATGGTGAAAGCACAAATTTATGTGGGTTTTTGTGCTAAAACACTCACAAAAGAAGCACAATCGTCACATCAATGGAATGACACGCTGGCAATCTTCAGGTGTCCACAGTTTGATCAAACGGCCACAATTGATGCTTGGATGATTGAAGAAATGATTGGCCAGGATTGAAAGATTGGAGAGCAGGGCTAGAGATCCTAGAAGCTTCTTTCAGCACCTATAAAAAGGCCTCGCTTCTCACACACAGAAGGGGATATCGAGGTTTTTAGTAATTTAGTCTAGCTTAAATTTCGTATTTTTCTTAAATGTAATTTTCCTTAAAATGTTTTGTAATTTCCTTTCTAAGTAATGTAATCAGTAAACTTTTAATGAAATTCAGTTTTTCTTAATCTCTCAAAGTTCCTTTTTCATAAACTCTCTTAATAAGCTAAGTCGTCTAAATAAGCTAATAAGCTCATTTAAAGCTCTTTCAGTCTATAAGCTGAAATAGAGCTATTTGAATTCAGTATTAATCTTACCTAAACCTTAAATCAGTTAAATCTATTATGGATCTTACTAAATTTGAGCTTTTGGAAGGGGATCTTAACTTGGAAGAGATCCTAAGGACTTATACCCTAGCTTATTAATAAGCTAGGGAGCTTGTAGCTGCCTTTATTGGTCCTCTTGTTTAGCTAGAGGAGTTTGTAAGTTTCTCTTTCATTTTCCTTTAAATTCTAGTTTTAAATAATGATATTATTGCTTGCTATGTTTAGATCTGCTTATTTGCTTATTCTCTTTGCTTATTAGTGTCTTTGCTTATTAGTGTTTAAATATCTTCTCTAGTGTTATATTGTTTTTGTCTGACTGTTTTTGCGTAAATAGTTTATAGATCATTAGTTATAAATTTCTGTTCAAAAAACTCAGAATAAATCCAAAAATATTTAGTTTAATTAGATCTTTAGAATTTTAATTATCTCAGTTGATTTTTAGTATGATTGCTAAGTTTGATTTAAGCTAGTTTTTACCTGGTATTTAGCACTTGTTCATTAGATTTCTCTTAAAAAAGCTTTTCTCAAATCTGTCATAATGATAAAGGGGTGTTTGGTTTAGTGCACTCTTGATTTGCACTAGCAGTACTAACCTCAGTTAGTACTGCTGAACCTTTACACTACCAGTACTAACCATAAGTTAGTACTGTTAGCCTAAATTTTAGCTAGGAATTCCAGTAGGATTAAGTTTAATTGTAGCTTATCTTAAAATCAGTTTTAGCTTTCATTTCCTAGCTTATTTCAAAGCTTAATTCTGTTCTTAAAAATCAAATTGCATCAGCAGTACTTTCAAGTGAAAGTACTGCTGAACTTTTACACTAGCAGTACTAACCTCAGTTAGTACTGCTGACTTCTGGGCTTAATTTAGAATAGTAATTTTAGGATTTAGTTTATCAAATTTAGTAGGATTTAAGTTTTAATATAGCTTAATATAGTTTAAGTCTTTAAATTTGTTTTCTAGCTTATTGTCTCAGCTTATTTTGCTTTCAAAAGTCAATAAAAAACCTGAAAATTCCAAAAACAGTACTTAGAATCTTTAGGCTTTTAATTTGCTAATTTAGCTTATGGGTCTAGATCTTATAGCTTAATTAGATAGATTATAAGTAGTTTAATAAGTCCTTAAAATTTTAGAGTCTAGTTTAGCTTTTTAAGCTCTTAAGCTCATTTGAATTTTGTATTACTTTGCTTATTTCCTAAGTTTACCTTAATCAAGCTTAATTTCAGTAGTTTAAAAGCACTTTTAGGTTAAATTTCCTTGCATTTTTAGATTAAGCACTTCATAAGCTTCTTAGATCACTTTTCCTTTTTCACATCAAGCTTAATTTGAGCTTTTTATAGCTGTTTTGGTAAAACATAGCCCAAACCCCTAGTTTCTGTAACAGCTTATTTAGAAGCCCTTTAAATAGCTTATTTGTGAGTTTCAGCCCATAGTGCTTTTATTAATTTTGTTCCCACTAGCTTCCTTTACAACTTTGCTCTTTTAAGTTTTTAGTGATAAGCACTTTTAGAATTTGAGTTTTTAAGTTGGACTTAGTTTGTTGTCGGGGTTAGTTCTCAGGGACCATCCCTGTAATTTTTCTGTTTTAGTTGATTTCCAGTAATCCTTGCCCGTTAAATGTTTTAGCCTGTTAGACCTTAAGTCTTTTTCACAGTTAGTCCCTAAGTTAGTTTTTAACTAGTTTATTAAGTTTTAATTAATAGTTAGGGTTAGGTTTTAATTAGTCCGATTAAACTTTTATAAAAAGATAAAAATTAGGGCTTTTATTTTTAATAATTTTCGGCACTTTTTCTTTATCTAGTGAAATTTTAGTTTAATTTTTTTTTAGGATTAAAATTAGTTTACTTGCTTAATTGTCATTTTTTGTTGTTTCTTAATTAAAAGTAATAGCTTATCCAAAACATTTTTGCTTCATTCAAATCAGAATCCGAACCTAGACGTGGTTTCAATTTCACTAGTCATTGGGGAAACGACCCGGGTGATCATTCTTACCCGGTTAAACATACGTATATTATATATATTATATTATTTTTGTAATTTTTAACTTTTTACCTTAGTTAAAGGTGAATAGTTGGAATTTACCTAAGTAGTATTTTTATTATATATATTTTATAGGTACGTAAAACTACGAATCAGCCACCAAGTGGTTTAAAAGGCTTGTTGCATATGCTAAATGCAACCGTGATTCCTACGAAAGTGAGTTAGGTTTGTATTTCCTGTATACTTCATAATTCTTGTAGAACGATTTTATGCTTTGGTTTGTTTTGTGATCACATGGGATAAAGAGCTTGCGGGAAGACAAACATAATCTAAAAGATTTCTACAAAATTTCAAATCTCAAAGCAATGCTCAGGGAGTTTCTTGTCTTAATTCTACTCTTTCCTTTTTATTTAATTTTCTTAATGTACAATAGGGACATTGTACAAATCAAGTGGAGGGATGGGAGTAGAATTAATACTTGAC
>BQNB010204548.1:0-10681 GCA_026074375.1 Tanacetum coccineum | reverse complement strand
TGGTTTTAGTCACTTCTCACCACTTCTTATTTTAATTTACTTCTCACTGGATCCCTACTATATATATATATATATATACATAGTATATTCGGCCGGTGTAAAGAAAAAAAAGAAAAAGAAAAAAAAGGAAACTAGTTTGATTCAAATTAGGATTCTAAGGTTATAAATATGAGATTAAGTAAAACCTAAAACTCTTTTCCTTCCCATCTCCCCTAGAACTGATCGAACCTAATCCTAAAGAAAAAAAAAGATTTTTTTTATCAAGAATCAAGGAGCAAGAACTAGGTAACTTTATTAATCTTTGTAATTAGTTATTCTTTAAATTCATGTAACATTAATTATGGTGGAACTAGGGTTCTCATAAAATTTAGATTTTGAATGATTTTTAATGATGATTAAGATAATTAGGATGAGTGGTAAATTAATTAGGGTTTTAATGGTGCAAGAGTTAGGATTTAAATCGCGTTAAATATCGAATTGGAGGTGGGAAAAATTAGGGTTGTCTTGATTAGATGTTATCTGAATGATGGTAAAGTGTTTAGAGGTGATTCAGGTGCCTAAATTGTAGTTCAAAGAGACTATTTTCCAAAAAGTCTAGCCTCGAACGATTTTGAGTTCGGCAGGTCAGTCAAACAGCCCGTGCGAGAAAAGTTGTCAAAGCAGTAAATTCGGGTCAGATTTAGGTTAGATTACGAGGTGTAAACCCCCACTTAAAATTTTAATTATGATTAGCCAACCTACAGGAGTTTAGTTCTATGTGTCTATTAAAAATCCCCCAAAGGAGAGCTTCTGATTTGGAGTCTAAGTATGGTTTTTAGGTCCAAACTCTTTAGTGTTCGTACAGATCCGAAACTGAGTAGTTAAAAGTTTAATTTTATTTGGGGCACTTAAGAGGGGATATAAATTAGTGAAAAAATCATGGAGATATTAAACTCATAATATTGAATGCGTGATTTTTGGTAAAATTTATAATGGTCAGTAGGTGTGGTTTAGAAAATGGTATAGTGACACTAAAATTCTTCATTTTCGGGTAAATTGTTGAACATTGAAAAAGTGTTTAAACGAATTAGTAAATGTTGGGAATGGTGTCGGGTTGACCCATGAGGGTAATTAAACACCTTATACATCCATCATATGAATGTTACATGGGCATAAGCATTTTGGCTTAGTCGCGTGTAACATGCATTTGTTTGATCTTATAGTTTTGTGCACGAAGTTTGGAAATTGCTTAAGCATCAGGTGAGGTTCATAGCCCCTTTTTCTTATGTTTTCTTGGGGTGAAAATGATGCTATGAGTTTAAATGTTTTAGTTACTGTGATAATGTGTTTAAAATGAGGCATGAGCTATATGATATGGATTGTTGTGCTTGAGCGTGACCGTCTCAAGGCATGAATGGATTGTTAGTAGTGAGCATGATCGTCTCATTGTGGTGGATTGTTAGAAGTGAGCGTGATCGTCTCATTGTTGTGGATTATTAGAAGTGAGTGTGATCGTATCATTGTTGTGGATAGGGATATGTTTGTGATGATTGAGAGTGAGCGTCTCAATGTGGGTTAATGTGATTGCATGTTAGCTTGTATGATAGTTCGTTGTATGTTCTGCTATGCTATGTTTTATTTATCATAGTGATTTCAAAGCGAGTTATTGGCGTGTCTTAAACCTATGACTCTCACCAACATTATGTTGACGTTTAAGCATCATTTTCAGGTGAGCATCATGGGGATAAGATAGAGAGAAGTGGCTAGAAAGAGACCATAGGATGTCATGGAGTTTATTGCTTTTATGTCTTGAATATTGCATTGTTTGATCTATGAATACTTGTTGCATGTCTTTCTATTGGCGAGAACTTTCGTTTCATCAATAAAGACGCCTTTTTTATTTGGATTAGTTTTATGGGTATTGTTATGACACTTTGTGTCTATACTTTGCTTATTTATTGCATGTAGAATTCTCTTTATAGACGCCATTGTGTTGTGATGATATCCATGATGTTACGCCTCGCGTTTCTGCCTTGGCGGGGTGTGACATTTAGGTCATTGTCCATAATTTTTAAATTCTCATGGTGGGTCTGATCTTAAAGGGGTGTTTGGAAATGGGTTTATCGGAAAATGGCTTAGTTTTCCCTCGCAATCTAATTTTCAAACGAATGTCGTTATGACGGCGTTGGGGCAAAATTGCGACGCCGTCTGGACCTCCTGATCAAACACAACAAAAAATATGGTCCTAATTCAATTCGTTTTTTTATTGGTTTTGATGTAGATCATGAGCAAAAGAGATAGGAGCACAAGAGGACAATCCTCCACCTCCTAATAAGTCTCGTTGGAAGAAAAGATTCGGAGGTTTGGGGTATTCGAAATAGGCATGCACCAAATGCGCCATGATACTCTTGCAAGACGCCTCATTCACTCCGGGGATATTATTGATTGGGAATTCCTCGTTAGCCAAGGTCTTGATCAAGCTTTCTTCGAGTCCATCAACAACAACCCTTTCTCCTCCCCTAATGGGTGAACCTCTTCCGAATCAATGAGCTTGTCTATCAAGAATTGGTTCGTGAATTCTTTGCTTCATTTGAGTTTTATGCCTCTCCTTGTAGGTATGATCCTGAGCATTCAGGTGTTAGGTTTAGATTAGGGGCAAGCAAAGGGATATTGTAGTTTTAGAGTTGGGATGGAGAGTCGGTTTGTACACCAAAAGAAAATATAGGGAAAATGTGACTCTAAATGGGTTAAGTAAGGCTGAGACGGTAAAGGTGATGTGCTATCGTGTAGGTTGTATTTATCAATTATCAAGTTTTAAATTTATATTTAGCCGACTTATCCTAAAACAACACTTTAACGGGCAGTGTACCCGGTCAAGATGTAGCTTCGTTGGTAAGTAGGGTGTCGAACACTAAGAGCGAGAAAGTTAACCTTATATTCTATCAGTATTTTATTCTAATTAATTAGTCTAGTTAATTCTATGTTATTTCTAATTATTGTTAAACATATGCTAAACCTAGTTCTAATAATAAAGGGGGGGTTGCCTGAGAGACTGGCACAGGTTTTGTGGTGATTTAAATCAATTGAATACACAATAATCACGCAAGAAGATAATCAGAAGATAAAAGAACGGTCAAGCCAAATGATAGAAAACTGTATTAGCCATATTAAATCCGATTAAACATTGGTTTGTTTGTTTAGTGCAATGAGTGCTTATCTCGAGGTAGGATATCATTCTTAAGACTTAGGCGGTACTTCTTCCTAAGACCTAGACACGCTTAATCCTGCCACAATTAACACATCCGCATAAAGCATCCTTTTAGTTTAATTATAATCTATGTTAGAGATTAAAGAAATGGTGGTTTTGTTAAACCCTAGCCCATCGGGACTTTACCCACTTACTTCTTGACGACATTTTATATACTGGTAGTCCACTGTCCAAGTCTTTAACAATTGATTAAGAACGTACTCGTTGATCCAAGGGTCACCTGCCAGGCCAACTAAGCTTACTAATCTAAAGACAAGGATAGGACATTATTTGTGTTCTTATTGGTCCAGATATATAAAACGCGATATGGAGAGCCATCCAAGTATCTAGATCACTTGGTCAATCTCATTAGACCTAGTTGAATGATGGGTCGCATATTCATGTACATAGATAAGTATGAAATGATAAACATAATTAAACAATCAATGATAAATTAAGCAATCGAGATTAAATAGACGAAACATTGAATCTTTATTAAGATGGCTAATACCCGAGGTAAACTAACTAAATGATTACAAGTATAATCAAACAACCAAGGTTAACTAACTAAGTTAACGAACGATACCAAAAACTAAATGATTACAAGAGTATATGAATTACACGTCGTCTTCTATGGAATTAGCATCGATGCTTGACCATGGCTGCTCTTCGTCTCTTTAGAAAATCGACATTTTATGTTTATGGTATAGAGAATATGATTAAGCACACTGAAAACTCGTCTTTGAGTCTTCTATTTATAGGCTATGGAAATGAGCAGATACGTCGTATTGAATAAGGTCAATATGGCGTATTGGGGATGAATTCCTTGACGTGCGCGCTACGTTCATAATCAATCAGTAATAATTGTCTTCAATTAAATTTATTGCAGGATCTTTGATTGTTTGACCAGCTGGATACGGCGTATGTAATCAGCAGAATACGCCATATTGGGTCTTGAATGTGTGCATTTTCTTGTGAAGTTCAGGCGCTGATACGCCATATCTTTTTTGCTAGTACGGCGTATGTAGTCAGAAATAAGCAATCTTCAAATATCATCATTTAAGCTCTAAAATGTGCACCTTTTAGCTTGTCTTCACAATGTACTCCATAATTACTGCAATTAACAACTTTAAGCAATTAAGTAACAATTCTTGCAATAATTATATAAAAGTGGGTAATTTACTTGGGATAATTGATGCTATAAAAGTAATGTTATTTGATGTCATCAAATAACCCCCTACTTGAATCCTAGTTGTCTGACTCTAGAAATTTATTGAAAATGTATCCCAACTGAAGTTAAGGATTTTTCCTTTAAGCATTCTTTCATTTAATCACATGTACAAAACCAAGCACCTCACAAAATATGGTAAATGAAAACTCTTAGATCACTCAACTAATCTAGGTGGCAACATTTAATAAGTACATTCCATTTATTGGTTGTGATTAGTTTTCTATCATATGCTTGGCAAGGATACACATCTCTACCACTAGAGCTAAGGAGTAACAAGTTCAAAAAGGTAAATTGGGTTAATAGGCTTAATGAGTTGGATCACTCTATCCAGACTCTACCGATACCAATATTCCAGAAAAGGAGACAAAGACCATACATACACACCCATAACGATGGGATAGACACATATGACTGCATTCAAACCTTAACTAAAATAAGCTAAAGATTAGGAATAATATAGTTATATAGGGTATGGATCTTCTAACTTTCACCAAAAGTAATAAACCAACAAGGTGGATGAATCACACATATACGGCCGTAACGACGGAATAGACATGCATGATTCGATCACATCATCATTTAAGTAAAACCTAAGGTTAGTTGTTAGGAAAGGGAAATAAATTATTGTTAAATAAAAATTTATGAAACAAATAGATTAAGCCTGAACAGATAAGGTATATAGTTGCTAGTAACTTTCTCGATAGTTCTGATGATAAAGACTTAGAAATATATACACAAACGTCTCGATCATAGAATGACAATGACAACCTAAGTTGGCGTTCCCATAACGGTCAACTTCCCAATCATCCATACTTATACATACTTTTAGAAGATAAGTGGTGATATCGACCACTTTATACAAAGCTATACATCGTTGATTTTTACCACATATCAATGAATAATTGATCCTCTAAGTAATTTATCGGTTTAAGCTCAATGAACCGACTATCTTCATTCTTTCCTTCTTTTTTTTGCTGCGGTTTTCTATTTTTCCATTTTTTTTCATAACAATACAATACGAATCTCGGTGCAATTTTACCATCTTCACCATCATAGTTCATCCGGATAATTTTTCTTTAAACACTTCATCTTCGGATATGAAACATAATTGCGAAAGTAGCAAAATACACAAGCTACATACTTTTATATTCCCATTGCATTGTGCAATTTCCCGACCTAACCAGATATAGAAAATTTCACTTTGACACAGGAACTACAAAACTTTACACAAAAGGAACTAGCAACATTGATTAATAGGCTTAATCTACAGGGCATGCTAAGGTGTAAAGGTGCAACGAAATAAACATTTTGGTGATAAACAAGAATGACTCAACAGGTTTTTCTAGGGGTATCTTACTCTTATAGTGGGAGTAAGCAAAGGGTTTTACGGGGGACTAACCAGTATAGTTAGGTAATATCACAACATATACGCTTTTTGGTGTATTCCTAGAAATTTACCAATTAAACAGGTTACTCCATCTAAATCCATAGTACTCATGACTGTGTCTCGAGTGATATACCAAGCCAAGTTTTAAAGTCCACTACATCACCAACACTCTCATAATTTTGTGGAATTTTTGGTAAACGTTTGGAAACAGAATAGGCTTAATTCTCACAATTTGACATTAAAAGTTATTTGTGTGCGAGCTCATGTAACTAGCAATGTTTACAAAAGTATGCTAAAAAAATTTAAATTTGTCATAATTTTAAGCATATAGTATATTTTGTTAAAAAAAGGACAATTAGGCGTTCTAATTGTCCATCCCCCCACTTAAATTATACAACGTCCTCGTTGTATAGATAAAACAGTTAAAGAAAATAGGAAATAGAATTAGAACGAGGAACTCCCCAGATATTTTGCTCGGGATGATTCTCCAATTTGAGTTCTTGAGCGAAGTGTGTTGAAGAAGCGTCAGAATGCCCATATGAGTTCAACACACGTTTTTTCCAGAGTATACCATCACCAATTTGTCGATTTCTTTACAGCAAGGTCCTGCATAAAAGTTATAGAAGATAAAACATGCAATTCTATCTTGGGTTTACAATGGTTACAATTCCAAAAAATAAACACACATACTGTATAGGGAGTCAATACGCCGTATCCCAAACCCAAGGATACGCCGTATTGCAGCCTGTAAGAAAAGCATTTAAGTTGCAGGAATTTAAATACAAAAATTAAAGACTGATAACGTCCAGACAAGTCCATACGGCGTATCCATAGAGGTTCGATACGTCATATGAAATGTCTAGGAAGACAGACTCAACAAACAATAAAAAATTACAAATGACCGGGTTGTCTCCCGGGAAGCACTTTTCTTTCTCAGCTTCATTATCCCTCCTTTAATCGCTTGTACTTGTCCCTATGTGCGAATTTCTCCATAATCTTTTGGCATGACACAAATTTCTTGCAAAACGGCATGCTGAGCACCACACCAATTGTTTCATCCATATCATCAATGATCATGAAACCTGAAATAATAGAAAAATTCCTAACAAAAATAGGTATGTCTATCAAAGTTCTGGCTAGTTCCTTCCCTCCATGATCACCTTTGTCCTTAATTACAGAATTATAAAGCATTTGGTTATCATATTAATGGACAAGATAGGGGAAAAGTCAGCAATAACATGTTTATACCCAATCACACAAGAAAATTTCATTTTTTAACAACATTCGTTAGTGGGCTCATAGACAATAATGCATTCATCAATGGTTGGCTCAAATTTATTATCTTGATTCATCCTAGGTTCTAGAGGCATATCCAGATCATTTAATTCAATATAATCACCATAGTGTAGGGTCAAATGATTCAATAACAGCCTCTCCTATAAGCTCAGTTTTAGAATCAAGATTCGTTCTTAACATATAGACCCTTCTAATTATGTTAGTGGCTTGTTTAATGTTTTTGAAAACAATTTTCTCTTCCCCAACCCTTAGAGTAATTTTTCTTTTGTAAACATCTATCATGGCATGGACGGTAGACAAAAATGGTCATCCGAGGATCAAAGGGACATCGTCATCCTCAGATATGTCCAAGATAATAAAGTGTATAGGGAAAATAAATTTACCAATCATAACTAGTACATTTTCAGCAATACGAACCGTTAACCTAGTGTGAGCTTAATCTCCTAAACCAAGGTTGGTGTAGGTAGAGAATGGCATAACACTTACACTTACTCCTAGGTCAACAAGGGCTTTATCAAAACAAATAATATGAATAAAACAAGGTAGAGTACAACTTCCTGGGTCCTTTTCTTTCTGAGGCAAGGTGTTGTTATATAGTGTGGTCCTGATTGAGTAGGTTTTCAGAATCTTTAGTTCACGTGCCTCCTTCCATTCATCACAGTAGTAATCACGTAGTTGCCTTGGTAAGGGAACTGTTTCAGAAAATATGTTACTGATCTGTGAGTCTGATATGGCGTATGGACCTGATCCGATACGGCGTATCCCAGTTGAATTAGTTTTAGCAGTCAAAATCGATTTTACATGGTCCCTTGGGTTTGTTTTTGTTGAGCTAGGTAGACTTTTGAATCCTCTTTCTTGCAAGACTTTGCTCATTTGTCCAATCTGAATATCCAAGGTCTTAATTAAAGCTCCTTCATTTCTGATAAATGCATCGGTAGAAGCTCGAATTTCTTTGATTATGTTTGAGTTCTCCTCGTGTCTCTTTGTTGATTCAGCCATGAATTTAGTTAGTTATTCCTTCATAGTTTGTCTTTGATCGAGGTACGAAGAGTTTCCTTTGTTTCGTTGGTAGAATCCTAGCCCCGCTGCTCTGTACTGTCCTCCTTATTGGTAGGGTGCACCCAATTATGTATAGTAAGCTTCTTCAAGGTTTTTCCCCTCTTCTTTGTGTGGACAGTCTTTGGTTTAATGTGGTCCCTTGCATAATTCGCATCCCACCTGAGCAGCATATACCTTCTCGTTTACCTTCTTAATTTCTCTCCCGAGATTGTTGAGTTGAGCTTGGATAGTAGCCAATCCATTAGAAGTTTCAGTACTTATGGTTCTTGATGTTCCATTGTACCATTTCTGAGAATATTCAGCCATTTCTTAGATGGATGTTTTTACGTTGGCAGCTGTCATAGAGGGAACGACACCTTTCGAATCAAGGATCTGCCTGGTTGAAACATCTAGCATATCAGTCAAATAGTGTTGAGGACATTTCATCAAGAGTTCTTTAAATCTTTCCCAAGCTCGAAAAAGGCACTCGTCAAGTTCCTGCTGAAAGTTGTTAATTTCCTCCATTTTCTTTGCATTACGAGCAGGCGGACAATATTTGCTTAGAAAATTCAATTTCAGGACTTCCCAAGTTAAAATTGAACCAGCTGGTTTAATCCTGAGCCAACGGCTTGCGGCTCCAGTTAGGGATACATGGAAAGCTCGAAGCATGATTTGATCTTGAGTTATATTTGGGATGTGGAATAAGTCAACAATCTCCAGGACCTTTTCAATGTGTTCATTTGCATCTTCATGTTCCGATCCGCAAAAAGTATTGTCGCGGAGTTCTTTGAGAAGCTGCCCTTTTAATTCAAAGTGGGTATCAGCATTGATCTTGGGCCAAGTAACGTCGGACCCACAATCCTCATGGGTCTTGCTCATGTACTGGTCCATTGTTTCCGTCATTTCTTCTGTGGTTTCTTCTTTTGAACGTTCTTCGATGTTAGAAAATAAATCGAATTCGGGTGGATTCGATTCTATAAGACCAGGTGTCTCGAAAAGCCTCCCTTTTGAGCAAAATACTCTTTCCGGGTTATCCAAAGGTGTAAATAGTTCCTTAGTGGAACTCCTTGTCATGCATCACCTAAAACAGAGGATAGTAAATCAGTAGGATGAGCTCTTGAAAAGAATACAGAAAATTAAACACGAAAATAAAGTTCTGTTACTGTATTAGGTGATCGATACGCCGTATTCAATTTATTTGAATAGGCCGTATTAATCTGTTGAATGCTAGTATGGCGTATTGAATTTGCAGAATACGTCATATTGTTTGGAAGAATAGGATATGTTGTTTAGACTGTAGAAATCAATACGTTGTATCTGGGTAGAAAGTTTGATACGTCGTATCCAACTGGTGGATACACCGTATTAGGTGTTCAACCAAAATAGAGTACTTTGAAAAACAATTAAGTAATGCAGAAATTTAAACACATAATTAATTAAATACAAAGAGAATTAGGCTAATTATATTATTCTAAGCTATGTTAATTAAGGGTTAAAAATAGTAACAAAATAAAGATTATTCACTCCCCGGCAACGATGCCAAAAACTTAATGTGCTATCATGTAGGTTGTATTTATTGATTATCAAGTTTTATGTGGAAACTAGAAGGGGGGTTGAATAGTTTTTACCATTTTAAAATTAAAACTTAGATTGTCGACTTATGTGAATTCAAGAAATATACACAAGTGTATATGATAGAGATTCAATAAGTAAATAAATAATCTACGAGATATGAACAAGTAAAGATAAGAAAGATCAAACCGATGACACAATGATTTATAGTGGTTCGGCTACGAAGCTCCTCTTCGCCCTACTCCACTCCCTAAGTACCTAACTTGAGAGTTATCTTCACTATGTCAACAAGCCTCCTTTAGGTGGAGAAAACCGTACACATCGCTTACACTTTTTTTGGTACTAAGCTAAATACCGAGTTCTACTTCGAGATAGAACCAATGTAACACACTATGTATTTTATGGCCTAAATACTAACCTATCATACACATATGATACACACAACACACAACACAAGATATACACGAAGAATGATTATCACAAACGTGATAACACAACTAAACTATTAACATTTAAAGCTTGACGTATTTTTTAGTGTTCTTCACTAAAGAGTAGAATGAGTTGATCACTTGTAATGGATTATGTAACAAGTATAATGATCAAAGAATATATAAAAGATAAAATACGTGTGAGAAAATATTTTTCAAGAGTTGTTTAAAATGAAAGCTTGAGGTTGGTATTTATAGGCAACCTTTTGAAATTCCAATCTGTCCTAAGGGAGTGATACGTGCGACTCACGGATCTCCCATACCCTGGATCCATCCAGTGTATTTGGTGGATCTATGGGTGGAGCTGGGATAGCATTTGTCATTTTTTGATTAACCCCAAATCTATACAAAATATTGTTTTGTACTTATTAAAACTAGTTTAATAGATTCTTCTAGAAGAAAATATTTCTTATTACCAATAAGGAAAGATTTTCTAGATTTGG
>BQNB010204547.1:0-10682 GCA_026074375.1 Tanacetum coccineum | reverse complement strand
TGGAAAAATGTATTGTTTTTTGTGTGTTGTAGTTGGGACGTGAGCAAGAGAGAAAAGGAGAGGAAGAGAGCTTTTGATTTTTATGATTTGTAACTATGTGTTTTTGAAATAAAAGGAAAATAAAGGATATGGTGTACCAAGGGAGACATGGTAGCTAAAATAGTGCCTTGTTGTCCCCTTTGGTGTCCTAACCGGACAAGCATCCTAGGGGACTTCCGGTTACTTCGTTTTGTGTTGGGTTATCTTGTCGTTCCTAGTTCATGATTTTAAAACGTGACCCAAAGTTTTCTTGTATTTTTAACAAATGTAAAAATATGTTTACTTAAACTTTGAATATTCACACTATAGGTCTTAAAGTTAAATTGTTTTAGTTTTAGTGTGGACCATTAATGAACGTGCTGGAACGCGCTGTTTGACATTTTATGCCTTTTGCGGGACAAATCTCTCAGAACTTGATCAAATAGTGATATAAGCATTTAAATGAAATAATTCTAAGAATTAAAGAACTATAAAATGCTTAATATAGAAATTGACTACCGTCCACACAGTCACTAATTCTGCCGGATACAGTAGAAGTCAATAAAATTAAGAATCTGATAGAACATCCGAAAATTTGCGTTTTATGCAAACGTTATCATGAAATATAAAATAAATTAATAAAATAAGTTTATTAGAATAATCCAAGGTATTTAGACGTGATTTGACTTTTTGTCGTGTCAGTACGCGCTGCGTGACGTTTTTCGCTGTGCGCAGGAAAGATTCCCGGTAAGTGATTGTATGCGACCATAGTCATTTAGAAAATAGAAATTTGAATCAAAAGTGATTCGTTCATATAGAATTTTGATATTTGACAGTCGGTTAAACCATAACTGTCTAGCAAAAATAGAAGTCAACAAAAGTCAACTGTGAGCTTTTGTCATAGAACTTTGATGAAATCGTAGTATGTAGATATGTAGTCATGGTATTTTAAAATACATTGACCTAGGAAAAATCACCGGCTATCACAACAGAGCCCTGTTTGGATAAGCGGCAACCAGTTTGAAAGTTATCATACCACCTGTATAGTAGTGATACATGAAAATAAGCATAACATAGAGTAGTGGCAAATACTTTTAGGACAAAATAAAACCCTTAAGCACAAAGTTATGAAGTATGAGTTAGCCACTAAATGGCCGAATACATGTGCTTTGTTCCAACCCAAATGGTCCATTAGCGATATTGCATATGCGGTCATGATCTTTATTCTGCACTCAACAACTACGTTACATTATTTTGTAAGCGAAGTATAGTGTTACTTACTTAACGGTGATTTTCGTATCCTAAAAATTATAAAATAATATTTCATTATTATTGTTTTATTTGTGATTACAACATGCTTGAAGGCCAAGCAAGTTTACAAAAACATAAACTTGCACACCATTCCTCACAGTCATTGCGGCTGCAATCATTTTCATCCTTGGGATTGGGTTTGGTTGTAAGTACTTCAATTTGTAGATGCCATAAATCATGTGTTCAACAAAGATTGCAGTGAAAGATAATGATATTATGCTTGCCTTGAATTATCAACAAAGATTATACCTTTTTATCATCAATGGGACTATTGAGCTTCAATAAATCCATATTCATGGTGAAAGAACCCTAAAAAAATCAACAATCAATCACACATATATGAAGTAAATAAAAACCCTTAATGAAAAACATTATTAAAGGTTTAATTCAACATACCTGTTATAAATTAAAGATTCAACTTGATTGTAAAAACCCTAAAAATTCATTCAAATACACTAAATCAGTAGTTTGTCAATAAGTAAATATTTAAATTGAATAAATAAATTCGACATGACACACAAAATCATAGCAAATTATGGATTTAAATTCATTCTTAAAATTTATTTGGTTGTTACCTGACTTATCAACATGGTACACAAAATCATGTTACCTGATGAATTTTCTGGTGTTGATTGAGGAATTAACCAAATTGTTGTTATAAAATGGTAAATGTGTAATTTGATGAATTTCGATCATAACTAATCAAGATACTCTTGTTAATTTTTTGATGATAATTTAGGAATGTTTTTTAAAAAGTCAGAGAGATTGGTTGTAAATTGTAACAGAAGAATCAATGAGATCGAAATTGTAGCAGGGTTTTTTGGAATGTACAAAGTGACATTAATACCCCTCATTTTTACACTATCAGTATCTAGTCAGATTTTTGTTCCAAAAATGCCCTTTAAGTCAGCATTATGACTCATCATTTCATGTCCAGTCATCATGTCTAGTCAACAAATTTAATTCATATCCTTGCTCCTTATATAGGTAGAGATTGATTGACTGATACTAATAGTATTTTGATTCACACACATAATAATTATTATGTTTAGACTATTATGCCCTCACTTAAAGTAAAACAAAGTCATTTTATCTCTCTCTCCCTTTCTTTTCTTCCTAGAATTTTTCCACAAGCGTTTTTTCACCTCCTTAATTCTAGTCAAGCCTACGCCGGCGTGACATTATTCCAATGAAGTTGAAGACAATCTTGTTGACATCGTCATTCTTGAATCTCGAGTCACTTAGTGTCACTTTCACATTTTTGTTCTGTTAATAAATTTATTTGGGGTGGGATTAGTCCTAAGTATTTGAGTTGCACTTAGTAATTTGGTATTCGAATTGTGGAGTACATGTGACGATGTGAGGCTCGTGAACCAATTTGCAACAAGTAAGCATTTTATTTCGTCTCATCTACTTATCTTTGTTTACTAAGATAACATCTTCATTTTTCATGAATTTCCATTGTAATCTTTGTAAGACTCAAGGCCGTCTGTATGTAATTACCAGACATGATTAATATGTAGTGGTGTTGGCACCAATCAAACATGTTAGTACTTATAAAGATCAAAATGTGAAGTATTATTGTGTCCTGAATTAAGGAAGGAATATTAGATCGCATCTTTACCGGTGGTGGATTACAAAACCGATGATGGAAGCCCAGAAACACTTATTGACGTGAAAAAGAAATTGATGGAAGTGACGTCTGTGAGCATGAGGTTGAATAAATCACATTTAAGTAATAAATTATGCAAGGGTAAAATAGTCTAAACATAATAATTTTTATGTGTATGAATCAGAATGCTACGTGTACATATCAATTTCCAAAGTTGCCAGGACATGGTTTTGGATGTTGATATGTGAGAAATCACATATCTTTATTATACCAAAAATGGCCCTTAAATGATCAAAATGTGCAAAAATATGCTTGTATTTGTGTATTTTGTTGTTTGTGAATGTGTAGGTACGGGTATTGCAAAAATCACAAGAAAACGGTCAAAACCGGGCAAACACGAACACAAGAATGGAAAGAGTGCACAAGAGCCGGAAGTTTCTAGCAAAAGGTCATCAAAAGTCAACCCTTGGTCAGCAATGGTCAACTCACAAAAGACAAAAAAAACCCTCAAAATTCCCAAAATACCCTTAATGTTAAATAATTTTCACCAAAAGTCCTTAAAACCCTAACACCGTTAGTCTTTTTATTATAAAGACTAACGGTCGTTAACTCCTTATAACCATTTACCTTTAAAACCATTTCACCAAGCCCAAATACTCACCATGGCCCAATTCCTTTCTACCCGAGCCCAAGTCAACACCCCCATACCCCGGGTCAAACAAAGTTATAAAAAGGAAAGAAAAAGGCGCGGGAAAAGCTGTTTTTACTATTCATCCATCGTCCCCATTTTTACCCCGACTTAATTGCTCGATTAAAAATCAATTAACCTATGTGGCTTGAAGATTCCAAGTACTAAGCTGCCATCTCAGCAATGAAACGTCACTCAAAGCTTTTGATTGGACAAGCTAGCAAAAGGGAATGACACGTGGTATTCAAAGAAACACAATTGGATGGGAAATTTGCACTAAAGTTAGTACAAAAGAAGCACACAGCTCCAAAAATATGGGATTGCCAGCTTGGCAATCCGTGTGCTCACTTATTGATCCAACGGCTAAGAAAAGGGATCCAATGATTAGATGATTTGAAGGGACGAGATCAAAAGCCAAGGGAGCGTGTATTCAGACCTAGAAGCTTCCTCATCTCCTATAAATAGAGCTCACTCCTCACTCACATTCATCTTTTTCAATATCTAGGGTAGCTTTAGTATAGACGTAGTATAGCTTATTGTATTTTTCAGCTTATCGTTTTCAATCCTTGTAATCTTCATTTAAAAGCTTTGTAATCTGTTTTAATTAATAAAAGTTTGCACTTCACTTTTAATCTTGTTCAATCCTGTTTTTACTTAATGTGCAATGATAAGCAATATGGTTTGATAAATCTCAATAAGCTCTTCATAAGCTGTCTTAGTTCACTACTCAAGCTAGCTATATACTCATTTAAGCTCTTAAAGCTTAAATGAGCTTAATAACTCTCAAAATTCACTCTCAAATATACCAAAGCTTATTAAGGAAGGGAAACCAGACATGGATGGGTTTCCAGGACCACACCAGCTTATCCTAGGATAAGCTGGAGCTTGTTGATAGCTCAAAAGAGCATTTATAAGCCTTGTTTTGTGCAAAGGCAGTTGTAAGTCCTCTATTTACATTTTATAGCTTAGAATTACATTTTAACTTATTACTGCTTAATAATAGCTTATTTCTATTTAGATTAGCTTATGGATGATTAATATAGTTGTTAGATGCTTAATGTGTTTGCTTGTTAGCTTAAGATCTTATTTTGCACTTATTTGTTTTAAAAATGTCATAAAAACCAAAAATAATAGCATAATGAAGTTGTTTATTGCTCTAGCTTATTAGTTAGTTAAAATCTGCTTATTAGGTCTTATTATAGCTTATTAATATCTGGTAATAAGAGTTTGAGCTTAATTTCTCTATCTTAATAGCTAAATATGAATCAAAGTATCTTAAAGGGGTGTTTGGGTCAAGCAGTACTAACTTAAGTTAGTACTGCTAGACTTCATTCAGTTCTTTAAAGTGTCTTTTAATTTCATATTTAGGCCTGTTAAGATAGGATTTAAGGCTACTTTTAGGTTTAATCTAGTTTTGCTAGTTGTTGATTTGAATCTGCCATCATAAATTTAGTTTATAATGCATTTTAAAGCTTAAGTCTGTTCTAGGTGTTGATATTACTTCATTTGCCCTTAATTGAGTATACTTTAGGTGTTAGAAACTAGATTTGTAGCCTGCACTTGATAGTAAAAAGTTTTGGTCATTTTCTTGCACACTGCATCAGATAAGGAAAACAGACAAACAGTCATTTTCTAGCTTAATAATCAGAGGGTAATAGTTGTTATTAGGTCTTGATTCTTAGTGCACAAGTAGAATTTAGGTCAATCTATCTAGATTAGGGTTTATCTTAGCTTAAAAAGTTGTTTAGATTATCTGTTTTTGATCTGCAAGATTGTTATTTGTCATTTTCATAAAAATAAAAATCCAAAAATATTGTTTTCTGCCTGTATTGCCTTTTTCAATTAGCTTTTTCTTTGAGTAAATGATTTTTAAAATGCCTTTTCTCAGTTGTATCTAGTAGCCTTTAGGTCATAGTTCAAGTAGGTATAAACTAGATTGTCATAAGGATCTTCTAGCTTAGTAAAAATTAAGCTCAAACTTTGCTTATCTTCTGTTTGGTACTCAGTTTTGTGCATAATGCTTATTTGCCTGTCTCAGCTTTTTGCTTGTTCTTTGTGCTTATTCCTTGCTCAAATTTGCTCATTAGTGTAGTGGTAGGGTAGCATTAGCTTATTTCACTTAGGTTTTAGCTTATTGCAGCTTTTGAGTCCTTTAAGTTTTATAAAAAGTCCAAAATAATTAGTTTAGTGTTTTCTGTCAATTATTAAGTCATTTTCTAGCTTATTTTAGTGATTTCAGAAAAAGTTGTCTTTATTAAGTTTGCTTATTTCCATCTGCTTAAATACTTTGTTTAAAAATTTTTGAAAAAAAATAGCAAAAAGCAAGAGGCAGGATTCGAACCTGAGTCCTCTTGCTTCACACACACTAGTCCCACAAACACACACACTATCCATCTCGCCCTGGGGTCTTTTTCAAACACTTCTTTCCACATTTATTTCTTAAACACGTTTTCATTTCCTTTTTCTTTTATTAAACCGTAGCTTAACATAGGCTGTTTAGGGCTTTTTCTTCTAGCTTATTTTTAGTTCTTATTTTTATAAAATTAGTCTTTTAATTTTACACTTTTAGTAATTTTTCCAGATTTTTAGAGTTAGTTTTTCTATTTTTAATCATTTTTCTTTATTAAAAACTTTAAGAATTCATAAAAAATAGAAAAATAATCAAAAAAAATAATTTTCTTTTTTATAAAATTTTCTTTTATCATATTCTAGGTTTAGGTTGAAATTTATTTCCGTAGGGTTAATATTGTGAAAGTTCAATTTTTAAAGAACGGGATTCGATCCCCGTTCTCGTTTTCTTCGATTTTAGCTCAAATTAATCTCGGTTTAGAAATTCCTTAGCTTTTTACTTTTAAATAGTCATTTAGGATTAGAAAAAGTTTAGAAAGGCATTTAGGGTTTAATTTTAGTGTTTTTGCTTATTTGTCGTGTTTTATTTTATTTCCCGTTATCATTTTTTCGTAGTTAGATTTAATTGTCCCTTTATTTGCTCACTATTAGGATTTTAGAAAACAAATCATCTTCGAACCAATTCAAGTCATTGTCCAAATAACAAACGAGGTCTCAATTTCATAAGTCTTTGGGAAAACGACCCGGTAATCACTTACCGGTAAAAACGTGTATTATATTTTAGTGTGAATTTTCCTTAAGGGTAACTTGGGAATTTTCATCGCTCCTATATTATTATACGTATTAAAAATTTACACATCAACGTTCTTAATTAATTGGTAAAGATTTGGTTAGTGGACTACTAGTGTACAAATTGCCATTAAGCAGTAAGTAGGTAAAGTCTCTATGAGCTAGGGTTTAACAAGATCACCATTGCTTTAATCCCTAAGATAGATTATAATTAACAAATAAGGATGCTTTATGCAGATGCTTTAATTGTGATAGAATTAATGTGTCTAGGTCTTAGGAAGAAGTCCCGCCTAAGTCTTAAGAATGATATGCCACCTCGAGAGAAGAAATCATTGCACTTAATAAACAAACCAACGTTCTAATCGGATTAATAATGGTTAATATAGTTTTCTATCATAAGGCTCGACCGCTCTTTTATCTTCTGTTAATTAGCTTGCGTGGGTTAAAGTGTCTTGAATTGATTGTAGTCACTGACCAAAGCCGTGCCAGTCTCTCAGGCTGAAACCCCCCTTTTACCTGTTAGAATTAGGATTAGAACTAACATAGGATTAGCATAAGTTTGACTTAGATTAGAATTAACTTAGATTAGATAACCAAAATATAAATAAATTGATAGATTTAACCTCGCTTCAAATGTTCGACACCCTACTTACCACAAATATACCACCGACCGGGTACACTGCCCGTTAAAGTTTTATTTTTGGTTTAGTCGGCAAAATATAAATTTAAAAATTGAATCATAAAAATATACACCACACAACGACACATCAAAGAGTCTAGAGCCAAATTGATATTCAATGAAATATCTTTAGGACACAAAAGTATGTTTGTATTAAACATCAATAATACAAAAAGGTACAATGTTACATGTCTTTGTGACATCACATGACTTTGTGACAATGCTGGAACATTCAAGACTGATACTATAAAAATAGTATTCACAGTGATTGAATGAAAATCTTACCAGTGCTAACATCATGCCAACGTTGAACGTAGGTCACTAATTTGAAAATGTTTGATTAATGATTCAAATAAGTGTTTTCTAGTAATCTAGCTATGTGATCTATGTGTTATGTGTTTCTTAGAAATTTGTTTTCGAAAACACAAGCAACATTTCTTTGATTCTATCATGGAAGAGTTGTTTTACCTTAAGTTCACGAGATCAATGCTACTTTGGATTTTATGGTCATATTTCTGCATCTTTATCATCGAGATATTGATTTGATCATATTTTTCAAATAACATTTACCGGAAATTTTCAAAGCATGATCTTGTGATACATGGACTACATGGTTGATGTGGCAGATGGTTCTTACTCTGATACTATTTCTCCATTCATCTTCTACAACATACAACAACAATATCTCTACCTTATACAAGCAGGACATCTTCAACGAATCTTATAACGACAAAAGATACTTTTCAACCTTCACGGGAATGATAACGATCAAGTTTGTTGGTTTGAGGAAGCTTATGGTTATTTTGGGGGAGTATGTTTTATGATAAAGGGAGATTGTTTGATTATTAAGAGAGAAATGTTATGATTTTTTACTTTAATTTCACAAACTTTTAAAGGTTATTCTTTAAGAGATTCTCAACCCGGATATTATTTTGGCACTTATATGGTCTTGATGCTCATGATGGATCGTAATCATCATGAGGGAAGAAAATATAATAATAGATACTGGGGAGAAAAGATAAGGTCAATCCAAGAATAAAAAGGGAGAAAATTTAAGAAGAAATTAGAGATATTATGGGACAAATCGTTTTTGTTGATAATCATGGGAAAATATTTGTGAAGAAATTGAGTGAAAGAAATCATTGTGGTAAAAGTAGTTTGATTAAGAAGATAAGATTCAATACATGATTGAGGTTACTTCATCAAGTATTTTGAATAAGCTGTAGTGTTTTATTATTTTTAAAGATCGATCAAGATAGCCGGTTCAACGTTTGCATGGAATCACTTCTCAACAATGTCGACACAATGTCTTCAACAATTAAGTTTACTACTTCAAGAGATAGATATGTGATTGAGGGGAAGCAAAAAGAGTATGAACATTTAAGGATAAAGTCAAGTGTTAAAGTCTTCTACGAAACAATGTTCAATTAGTATCATCTTATTCAAGATCGCTCATCAGCAACATTATGTGATTAAAATCTACCTTCAAGATCAAGATTCATCAAGATTTTAAGATAAAGATTTCATACAAGCTTTTAAATATTCAAGTTTTAAAAGAAGATCAAGATTCAAATAAGCTTTTGAGAATATTGATTTTGAGTTCGAAAGTAGAGTTGATACCTTCAAAGATAAAGATCGTGATACAAGGTTGTCATTAGCTTTCACAAAGAGTGTTTTCGAGCTTCAAATAAATGAGATCCAAATCTAGCTTATCATTACATAGGGGGATATTGTTAGAATTAGAGATAAATTCCGTATTTGATGTAAAGATAGTTTATAGCTAGATTTAGGATTAATGTGCTTGCATGTAAATAGTATAAGGACTAAAACTGTATTTATTATATACTTAGCAACATCACTTAGTATATAAGAAGGCTTAATGCCACCATTTGATGTAACACACAAAAATCAACTCATTTGTATCAATATCAAATGAGAAAAGATTAAACACGCATTTTCTCTCTCTAATCACACACACTAATTACACCTTAATTTACACACACTAATCCATCAATCATGGTCCCTATCTCTAATAGGTATATTTTCTTACGTCTTCATCCGTTTTTATTAGTTTTTATCTGTTTTGGTATGTTTGTTTACGTCTTTCCAAGTTTTTATACGTTTTCATATGTTTTTATTATTTTTCATACGTTTTCTACGTTATATAAGTTTTGGAACGTTTTCGTACATTTTTACACGTTTTTTAACGTTTTATACGTTTTCGTACGTTTTAGCTGTTTTATACGTTTTCGTACGTTTTCAAACGTTTTTATCAGTTTTCATACGTATTTTTACGTTTGGTACGTTTTTATACGTTGTACTTTTTAATACGGTTGTACCGTTTTATAACTTACGTTTTTGAACGTTTTTCATAAGTTTTAATACGTTTTGTACTAACGTTTTTTTAACTTTTCTTAATACGTTTAAAATATAAAAATTTACAAAAAACTTAAAAAAAACGATAAAAAAAACGTTAAAAAACTTACAAAACTGAAAAAACGGATAAAACGTTCAGAAATGAAAAAGAATGACGTATGATATTGATAAAAATTGATAAAAACAGATAAAAACGTACGAAACGTAAAAATACGTATGAAAACTGATAAACGCGGATGAAAACGTACAAAAACGTATAAAACGGATGAAAACGTATAATAAGGTACAAAAACGTTCAAAAACTTACCGAACGTAAAAAAACGTATGAAAACTGATAAACGGATGAAAATGTATAAAAACAAATAAAAATGGACGAAAATGTACTAAAACGGACGAAAATGTATAAAAACAGATGAAAACTGGCACACCCCCAAAATGTCGCAGCGGAAAGGTAACCGGAGGCGTAATTCATAGTACATGAACACAAGATATAAAGAACGTCCTCTAAATGAGTCGTTTATAAAGATGTTCATTGATACATTTAAGTAAAATAAGTTCTCAACCAAATACAACCCATAGTTTCAATACAAAAAGATGACTTGTTTCAAAAGGGTGATCAAATGAACATAGTTATGCAAGAAAAGACTTAAAAGATGCAACTTCGACAAGCTAGCCATGCAAGTTATTGACGTGAGAAAATACATGCTAAAACGTCAACATAAAGTTAGTGAGATCATAGGTTTTAGTAATGAGTAACGTTCAGTAAAATTAGTGTGGGCCACAAGATTTCCAATGTAACGCCCCGACCCGAAAGGGTAGAAGTATTACAAATATGGTGTGACATCAAAAGCATACACAAT
>BQNB010204546.1:0-10682 GCA_026074375.1 Tanacetum coccineum | reverse complement strand
CATGATGAGGAGTTAGAGGGTTCTGACATGTCTGGTGCGAGATCCACGTCATCGGATTCCACCGCACCACTTTCACCAGATCACCCACTTACCCATACTACACCCACTTTGGTTCCCGTTCTCCGTAGGACCGCGCGTATGGCCGTGTGTGTCCTACCGGCGATGTCACTTGGCCTCTCTGCCAGTATGGCAGCTATGTCCGATTCAACGTTCCGTAAGAGGTTTAGGTCCTCTTACGAGAGTTTACCATCTTCGTTACCGCTAGACCTTCCTTCACGTAAGCGTTATTAGGGTACGTCTGAGTTAGTAGAGGATGATGATGAGGAGGGGGATGACGAGGAGATGGAGGAGAGTTTGGATTCTGATAGTGTGAGCGAGGGCGCAGAGGACGAGAGTCCTACTACAGAGGATGAAGATCCTGCTGCGGGGGATAAGGGTCTTACTGCGGGGGATGAGGGCCCCGGTATGGGAGTTGAGAGTCTTAGTTTAGGCGGGGATGAGGCTGTGTCTGGGGTTCAGCAGCGGGCATACCCGATTGTGGAGACAGCCGTAGGTGAGCCTCTAGGATTGGGATATGAGGCGTTGAGACGCCAAGAGATAGCATTGGGAGAGGGCCGGATGCCTAGTGTATTTGAGGTAGGTCAGAGTTCTAGAGTTGTACCAGAGTCTAAGAGACCAGAAATAGTGTCGGCATTTAGGCATCCCACACTTACTACATGGATGAAACCGGAGGATGGTATAGTTTACATTGATGTTCTTGCTTATCCACCACCAACACCACCTGCTCAGACACCACCATCACCCGAGTGGTCGTCTGGTTCGCTTCCTATTTCTCCAGTACCTTCGAACCTTCTGTTGTTCCTTCTCCTATTTCATCACCTATGATATCACTGACTGTTCCATCGCCTGTAGCTTCACCCGCTACGGCTGAGACTGAGTGATTTTTGACTGAGTTAGGAGCTCGAGTTGAGATGTGGAGGGGGGGGAGGGGGATTAATTCGTGATCATATGATACGATTAGAGGAGCTATCACCTTCTTTGTTTGAGAGGTATGATAGGGACATAAGAGAGTTATTTACTAGGTCAGGGGCAGTCGGGGATGAGATCTTCTTCCAGAGATATCAATTTAGGAGTCTATAGTATGAGCAAGAGAGGGTTGCAGTAACTTTTGGAGCGATTTTGAGACCAGTACTATCCCTAGAGTCATGGGCAGGTCAAACGGATGCATAAAGAGCAACTTTGTGGCATGCCATTAGTGATACGCAAGGAGAGCACCGGGAGTTGCGATTACAGCTCGCAGAGGAGAGACGTGCGCGGTTAGAGTTGGCTGAGGTTGTTGATAGTATGAGGAGAGGACAGGAGCCCAGAGGAGATGTGTAGGATATATGAGGTTTGGATTAGTAGTTTGTGTATATCACTAAACTGGGTAGCGTCAGTTAGTGTCGGTATAATGATTGGAAAAGTTTCTTTTTGTATTGGTAGTTATGACAAATCCTTATTAGTCGTTAGGTGATTTGTGTTGAAATCGTTTTTATGATAGTGAAGGAAATTTTGTTCAATATTTGTGGATAGCAGTGTTTTGAGTTATTTTGTGTTAGCTTGAGACCACAGTTTCCCGTGTGTGGTTGCATTACGATTGGTCGCTCGTGATAGGACGGATACCCACTTTCTTATTAGGATAGGCGTACGATGTAGTTGGTATATTTTGTAAGCTTGAAATGTATTCGAGCTGATCGATTTTACCATTTTGTTAGAAGAGCTAATAGGAAGGTGAGAGACCGTGAATGGTTACGAGGAATATTGGAAAGAGTTGTAGTGATCAAATTGGAAACCTGATCATACTTTTTATTATGTCGGCTTTTGAGAGGTATCTTGACCTATCTAGGTGAAGTGAGATTTAAGGCTCTCATTGAGTAGGATTGATTTGGGAAAGGTTT
The DNA here is from genome assembly GCA_026074375.1 of Tanacetum coccineum. Taxonomy (NCBI): domain Eukaryota; kingdom Viridiplantae; phylum Streptophyta; class Magnoliopsida; order Asterales; family Asteraceae; genus Tanacetum; species Tanacetum coccineum. The sequence continues at coordinate 8,745 of BQNB010204546.1, read as the reverse complement.
AAGGCAAATAATGATGAGGTCTAGACAATGAAAAGGTCTTCCTAGAAAGGTAGAGCCAGGAGTGTTTGACCAAGTAAGGTTTACTTAGGGATTTTGAGTGAGTAAGTGTTAGTAAAAAAACCATAGGCGTTCTTGAGAAAGTAAAGTGTGAGTCGTATTATGTAGGACATATACCCTGTAGGGTTAGTCCTGTTGGTTGAATAACCAAAAAGTTTGGAATGCCAATTTTGATAGAATAGTCATAACGTCGAGGACTGGATCGTATCCTGACACCCGACTGAGACAGCGTGACCTAAGTTAGAAGAAATTGTGAAACTAAGGGATTGTAGGAGAGACTATCGTAATTTTGTGAACGGATATGGATTGACTATGAGAAAGTGTAGGATTTGGACTGTGGAAAAACTTAAAACTTAGTCTTTAGAGGAATCGTAAGAAACCTTGCTTGAAAAGACTAAACCTTAGTGATTTGATGTGATTCTTTAAGGAATGGAATTTCCTGTCTGTGTTGTGAGTTGATAATTTGAGTTGAATTTTGGGGCAAAATTCCTTTAAGGGGGTGAGACTGTGATAACCGGTAATTTTCTCAGGGTTAAGTATTATAAAATATTACAATTTTGTATTTTGAAGTCTTTCGATCTTGTCAGTTTTCCTGATGAAAGCTGAAAAGTTTACTTCAGTTGACTATTTTGCATAAAAAGATTACGGTTTAACCGGGAGTTTGATGGAGTTTTTAGTTCTTAAGTGAATCACTTTTGATTCGTTTTTCTGTTTTAGAGTGGTTTTGAGGTTTTCAGTGCTTTTCGGGAAGTTTTCCCGCGTTTAGCGAAAAATCGTCACGCAGCACGTACCGGCACGACAGTTATTTGAGAGTGGAAATTTAATGAATTTGGGAATGTGTTAATGGGTTTATTTATTTAATAAACTCATGATGATAGAATAATGTTGGTTTAAAACGTAAATCGTGAGTGTGAGATTTGAAAGTTATTAGAAAACGGTTGTTTTCGTGAAATTTGGTAAAAGACTATAACGTTCGTAAGAAAATGGAATTTTGGTCAAATAGAAGTTGTCAACTCCTATTTTGTGGTTTGAAGTGTTTTTACAATGGACGAGCAAGGTTCGGTTGACTTTTGTCACAAATTCATGTTTTCGGTCCGGAGTCGACCGACAACGGCTCAAAATGGATTTTTGTAACAATTTAATGTGTTAGGTGTCATGTGAATAACCTAGATTTATGAAAAAGTGATTTTTGACGCAATGAAAATACTAATTAAGTTTGGTTGACGTTTGAAATAGATAAAAAAATTAAGCTTTTAAGTGATCCCGACACGAAAAGATAAACCCGAGACCCTCCCTAGGATCCATTCGGTCAAGGAAATGCAAGAAGGGGACAAGATGGCTATTTTTAAGCTAAATTGTCTCCCTAGTACTCTTATAACCACCACCACCTCAAACATTTTGGTTCATGCATCATTTTGATATTAAAAAAAATTATATCTCTCTTCTCTCTCTATATATCCGGACGAACCACACAAGAGCAAGAAACAAAGATTTTGAAAATTTTTCCAAGATCACGGGTTAAGAATAGATAGTGGGTTGATAGTTAGTGGACGCGGGTTATACAAAAGGTATTCGAGTTCGTTCTCTTCGCGTCAAAACCGAACCAAGGTCATCCAAACAAGTAAGTTTTTCAAAAACTTTGATTTAAGTTGTACTTCTATGATTGTTGTGATGTCTAGACGCTAGTTGTACAAGTTGATCATAAAAAAGGTCGAATCTTGGAAACGAAAAACTTAAATAAAGGGGTGTTTATTTCGTCGGCATAAAAAAAAGAAACAAGGATTTAAAGTTTAATATTTTGGTTGTCGTGGTATTTTTATGATTTTGTCAAAGTGCTTTTGGACTTATTTTTGGAGAATGCTTAAAAATAAGCTTATTTAGAGCTTATTTTGTAAAATTTTAGACTTATGGTGATTTGGTTTGGGCCCGGCCCTATCGTTTTGAGATTTTGAGCTTGGTTTACTCTCGGTCTGACTAAAGGACATGGGCTCGACCCATTATCCTCGGCTTATTATCTTTCGGGCTTATATTGGGTTTGTTTGGTTTCGGTGTGGGTTCGACCCAACTAAGGGGTCCATTTGGTTTAAGCTCGGTCTGACTCAAGAAGTGGACTCGGCCCACTTGGTCTCGGCTTATTTTTGAGCGTATGGTTTTAGCTTTGGCTTATTTAGTTTCGGTTTATATAATAAGCTTATGGCTTATTGGTTTTCGACTTATTTAATAAGCTTATAGCTTATTTAGTTTTGGCTTATATAACAAGCTTATAGCTTATTTGGTTTCGGTTTATATAATAAGCTTATGGCTTATTGGATTTCGACTTATTTATATATTATAGGCTTATATCTTATCATTTCAGCTTATATTTTTGGAGCTTATAGCTCATTTTGTTTCGACTTAATGGGCTACGACTAGATGTGATTTCGACTTATATTGGTTCGGCTTAATGGGCTTGAGACCCATTGGGTTTTGATTTATATTTTGGACTCGTGTAAAAAAAGTATGGACAAGATTTTGCTATCAGGCTAAGTACTTAAGACCTTAATGGGCCATAAGGCCCAACAACAAGTAAATGGATTAGTGGACTTATAAATGAACTAATGGATTTGGTTTGGATTAAGAGGGATTTTGTTAGACTTGCCAAATGTAATTGGATTATATGATTACGGTTGGATAAAAAGTATTGAAAGTATTGATATTTTTGTTATTTTGTTGGAAAATGTTGAGTCTGTGAAAAGTGTTTGGTATTAAGGTTTAACACCTTGGAAAACATCGTATAGACGAACGGGTCATACCGAATTTTCGAAAGAAGTTTATACTTAGAAACTTTTACTTAAAAGGATAAATTTTCAAGAGTTTAATAATAAAATATTATTTTAATTCAAATTTACTACAAGTCGAAAGATATATTTTCTCAAAGCTTTTCTTAAATATTTAATATATGTAAAAGTTTGTGTCAATTTGACTTGAAGGAATAAAAGATGATTTTTTTTTTGTGAAAGATTAAGTATTGAGGTAAAAACTATTTGACATGAATAACGAGATGTTGTAATTACCCTGTTAGCTCGATAATAAAACGAAAATAATAATAAGACGTTATTTTATTTAAATTATTAAATAATTATATATATTGTATATACTATACTAAAGATCAAAACAAAAATGACATTTTTTGATGCTTTTTAGTGTCGTTTTGCCGTTGGGCTTATTTTGGCATGTTCCATTCGGACCGATCCACTGTGCACTCTTTCTTTATTCTTCAATATCCAGAATCTTCACCACCGTCTCTTACCAATTTCCCATTCTACGGAAAACCGACTCCTACCAAATCTCACTTCATTTAGCACTTTAAAACGACATTTTTGGTGCTTTTTAGTGTCGTTTTGCCGTTGGGCTTATTTTGGCCTGTTCCATTCGGACCGGTCCACTATGCACTCTTTCTCTATTCTTCAATATCCAGAATCTTCATCACCATCTCTTACCAATTTCCCATTCCACGTAAAACTGACTCCCGCCAAATCTCACTTCATTTAGCACTTTGGTGGTTGTACCAGCTATGGCCATGAAGAATCCGGAGGTTACAACCTTTGAAGAACAACAAAAAAATCATCTACCGGTAAAATATCATCAAATCGCATATCATTATTTACATAAGTTTCTGATAAGTTTTATAAAATTATTTTCAGACGCCAAAGAAAGAGAAGGCACCCCCAGCATCCGAGCCCACCAAGTCCGGTAGTGGCAAGCAGAAAAAGAAGGTCAACGTTTTACATTTTATTTTTTTATTAGTTTTTGTATTTATGTTAGTGATTTTTAGTTGTGTTTGAATTTATAATATGGTAAATAATGGCTGTGAGGCATATATCATTCAAGGGGTGTCTGTTTAGGGGGTGTTTCTTTTGGCTTATATGGCGGGCTTATGGCTTAGTTGGTTTTCGGCTTATGTTTCATAACCTCATTTTCTATGGCTTATCTTCAAAGCTTATATTATAAGCTTATCATGTTATAATAACCTTGTATAAGCTGAAAAGTTTCAAAATAAGCCCAAAACTGTGGGCTTATGAAACATAAGCCAAAAATTAAAGAAGCTCATAAGTCATATATAAGCTTAAACGAACACCCTCGGGTGTTTGTTTTAGCTTTTTTTGGCTTATCATTCATAAGCCCAAACTTTTTCGGTCAATTTTGAGATATGTGAGCTTTTATATAACAACCAAAAGTTTAACGGGGTGTTTTTCTTTATTTGGTACAGCAGATATAAAATGAAAAGGAGGTGACTAACACTGATTTTAAAATCGCTCTTACACTTCATATGGCTTTATCTATTCTGAAGTTTGGAAGAGACCCGTATAACAACCCAAAATTTTCATCAATTGCAAAATCAACCTATTTTATTATGATCACAAATCTACGGTGAAATTTTTCGCTATATTACATTACTTGCATTGCCAATATCTCAATATGCAATGTAACGTGCATAACTAAAGTTAACAAGCTCACACAACCTACTTATGGAAATCCTATTTACAATTTATGTCAATCAAGCAAACATCAAATATGTTCAATCAATATCTAATACATTTTTACAAAGTAACATTTACTTATAGTAAGGTACAACTATAACGTTATATCAGACAGGCTTGTAAACCCGGTTATCGTATACCTCTAAAAACCCTAAATTCCATGAAAGGTTAATATCTAAAGTGAATGTACAAGTTACTAAAGCATATGTACAAGTAATATAACATCTTATTTGAAATATAAACTCCCTCCAAGTCAAGGTACAAGTCTTTAAAAGTACAATGTACAAGTCATTAAGCATGACATCTAAAATAGCCGTTTTACCTCCGTTTTCATTCTAATTTCTTCACCACCACTTTTGTACAAGTTACTACACTCAATATACAATGTATAAACCCTAATTATTCTACTCATAATCTCTCACACATATTTTTACACTCAAAACCCTAATTCAAAACCCTAAACCCTAAAACCAAGCTAGTTTCTAAACTATGACCCGTTTCTTGTTTTATCCATTGTAAACCTAAACCAATACTCAAATAAGTTGTAATAACTTAATTTACAACGTTATCAATCACATTCCATCATCATTTCACCATTTTAACAACAATGTACAAGCATTAAATCTAGAAAACCCTAATTGAACCCAAACCACCTATCAATTCTTGTTAATAATCCTTAATACAAGTCTTGAGAACATATATCTATCATTATCCCTCAAGTATACTCGAAATCCAAGCTTAAAAACTCAATCCGAGCCCTAATGAGCCCTAGAAAACCCGCGACCCATTTTTGGCTTATTTTGACCCATTTATCAAACAACCATGTGATCAAGCACCTTGATGACCATGCTACTTCAGGTTCTAGCTGCTTACAAGCACCTCAAGCCTTTCCTTAGTCACCAAGGCTTCAAAATATCTTCTTTGTTTCTTCCTTTAGCCGCGGCATACCAAGAGAAGAACAACACATCAAAGCTAGCTTCTAGCCTTAACAAATCATCATATAGCCTCTCCTAGTCACCCTCTAGCTGCTCCACATGTCCAAGATCAGATCACTAAGACTCCTTGGCCACCAAGACTCCATTCGACTATAAATAGGGGTGTAAACCCTTCATTCTTATTCATCCCCCACTTCCTCCTCTATAACCTATTATAGCAGCAATCCTTTGCTCAAGAAGATCCTAAGAAATCTCAAGATCAGAAGTGAAGCAAAATAAATCAAGAAACGAAGCGCCAAAGTCGTTATTCTAGGCGTACGAAGCTAAAAGTCTCAATTTCGAATCATTTTCAAGCTATAAGCTCAAACCCAGGTTCTATGATCTTCATACCTGCTCCTACACTCTTATAATGTTCATATTATCCTAAATATACTCTTGTTAAAATTTTATAACTCAATTCATACTCATTTTCCATTTTGATCCAAAACCGTACACTCGAAACCCTAATTTTGTGTTTTTGCTTAATCTAAAAGCTATAATGGTTAAATATTGTTATAATCTATTTTAACTTGCTTAACTAATGTTAATATAATAACTTTATCAAGTCTTGACAGAATTTGAATTAAAAACCTACATGTTTTCATTTTGAAACCCTAATTTGACCCATTTCGATTTCTAGCTTAACGAATCGTTATTTTGAACTTTTGTTATCTTAAATCTTCATATTTTAGCTTATATTAATAAGCTATAACCTGTAAATTACTTTTCATATTGAAAAATATCATTATTATGGATTTTGGACTTGTTTTGTAAATCATTTCCATGCAAGGGGTATATACCGTAACTTTTGAAAACTTATAAGTACAAGGACTATTTTTGCCATATTTCTAAAGTTATAACTATAGGGGTCTATTATGTCACTTTTCAAAGTGCAAGGTTTACTTTGTACATCTTTTAAACTTGAAGGACCAAACTCGTAAAAGTGCAAACTCCAAGGGTATATTTTGCCTTTTTTCATTCTTAATTATTACCTTCATACAATTAAGTCTTTAGTCGTCATCTGTTCATTTCCAAACCTGTATCCCACATGATTAGCAACTCTCTTACAATTCAAAATCATTCCTTGACATCTCTCCGGCATTCGACTAAATCTCGGGACGAGATTTCTGCAAGGGGGGAGACTATAACAACCCTAAATTTTCATCAATTGCAAAATCAACCTATTTTATTATGATCACAAATCTACGGTGAAATTTTTCGCTATATTACATTACTTGCATTGCCAATATCTCAATATGCAATGTAACGTGCATAACTAAAGTTAACAAGCTCACACAACCTACTTATGGAAATCCTATTTACATATATGTCAAGCAAACATCATAATATGTCAATTTAATATCTTAATATCATTTTTACAAAGTACATTACTCATATAATGTACCATTTGCAACGTTATATCAAGACAGGCTTTAAACCATTATCGTATACCTCTAAAACCCTAATTCCATGAAAGGTTAATATCTAAAGTGAATGTACAAGTTACTAAAGCATATGTACAAGTAATATAACATCTCATTTGAAATATAAACTCCCTCCAAGTCAAGGTACAAGTCTTTAAAAGTACAATGTACAAGTCATTAAGCATGACATCCAAAATAGCCGTTTTACCTCCGTTTTCATTCTAATTTCTTCACCACCACTTTTGTACAAGTTACTACACTCAATATATAATGTATAAACCCTAATTATTCTACTCATAATCTCTCACACATATTTTTACACTCAAAACCCTAATTCAAAACCCTAAACCCTAAAACCGAGCTAGTTTCTAAACCATGACCCGTTTCTTTGTTTTTATCCATTGTAAACCTAAACCAATACTCAAATAAGTTGTAATAACTTAATTTACAACGTTATCAATCACATTCCATCATCATTTCACCATTTTAACAACAATGTACAAGCATTAAATCTAGAAAACCCTAATTGAACCCTAATTTGAACTTTGACCCCGTTACCTCAGTTTCATGCCATTTTACCTTCCAAACCACCTATCATAATCTGTTAATAATCCTTAATACAAGTCTTGAGAACATATATCTATCATTATCAACAAGTATACATGAAATGCAAGCTTAAAAACCCTAATGAGCCCTAATTGAACCCGCATACACCTTTTTCTCATTTTGACCATTTTAAAGTTCCATATTGCAAACAAGCACCTCAATGACTAAGCACATTCACCCCTAACCAGCTTACAAGTACCTCCTTTCATTCCTTAGCCACCAAGTTGGCCACATGGCCTCTCTTTTCTTCTTTCTTACCCGCGGCACCACAAGGACTCAAACAACACTTCAATCTAGTCTCTAGCCTTAGAAACTCATCATGTAGCCTTCCCACATCATCCTCTAGCTGGTACATATGTCCTAACCTTGAGCTCTAAGTCTCCTTGGCCACCAAGGTACTATTCGACTATAAATAGGGCTCATAACCCTTCATTCTAACTCATCCCCCACTTCTTCTTTCTATAACCCATAATAGCAGCAACTCTTTGCTCAAGAAGGTCCTAATAAGTCCCAAGAATAATAATCAAGAGAAGGATTGAATCCTTGAAGCCCCGAAGAAGAAAAACCTAGGCGTACGAAGCGTTTCTACCCATTTCGACCCGTTTTCCTCCATTGTTGATCTTCAAAGCTCAAACCCAGGTTCTATGATCTTCATACCTGCTCCTACACTCTTATAATGTTCATATGATCCTAAATATACTCTTGTTAAAGTTTTAAAACTCAAAAACCATGCGTTTTCTCTTTTTGATCCAAACCGTGCACCCGAAACCCTAATTTTGTGTTTTTCTTAAATTAAATCGCTATAATGGTTAAATGTTGTTATAATATATTCTATTAAGTTAAACTAATTTTATTATAATCACTTTATCAAGTCTTGAAGGAATTTGAATTAAAAACCTACGTGTTTTCATTTAAAAACCCTAATTCGACCCGTTTTGCTTTCCGGCTTAACGAATCGTTATTTTAAACTTTTGTTACGTTAAAACTTCTCATTTTAGCTTATACTAATAAGCTATAACCTGCAAATATCATTTGAAGTCTTAAAATAAGCTTTCATGGCGTTTTAGACTTGTTTTGCAAATGTATTCCATGCAAGGGGTATATATCGTAACTTTCTGAAACTTATAACTAAAGGGTCTGAAAATGTCATTTTATCAAAGTTAT
>BQNB010204545.1:0-10682 GCA_026074375.1 Tanacetum coccineum | reverse complement strand
TTTAAACCTTTGCTAGAAATAATAACCAAGCCTCCAAAATATTTCCAAACACCCTAGATAATACCCAAGATCACATGTAAGCTTGCTAGAAGGAAAAATTATGATTTGTTCTTGTGTTTTAATATGGAACGTGGGTATGGAAGAGAAACAAAGAGATATGTGTTAAACTTGCTACTGAAAGAGTAGTGAATGAATGCATACTAGTATTACACCCTTATTAATACTAGAAGATGGTCAAATTAACTATTAGAAAGTCTAAGTCCAAGACATCAAGAAGGAAACATGGAAACATGTCTGTTTGCTAGCTACTAGACTTAATCGGTAAAAGTCTTAAAAAAAGAAAATGTTGGTGTCCTTTGTCTTGTGGTTGCCAAAATAAAAGGAAGGAAAAGGAAGCAAAACAAATTGCTTTGATATTTTTAGGAGAAGTATTCTAGGAATACTTGTAGTTTAGATAGGTATTGGTGCTCCCGGGTATGCGTAAATATATTAAATTGAGAAACGTAAACGCTTTACGTAACCAATAAAAATAAAATATAAAAAGTTCATTATTACTTTAGTAAAAATAATATAATACTTGCTTGTCATAAACCTTAATTTGTTTGGTGCCCGCTTACGTTGAATGATAATTTTTAGCTTACGCGATTTAACGATATGATAAGTGTAACATTCCGTATTTTCAGGTCATTTACAACGTCATATATTTTACTAATAATTTTTTTTTTCGTATGCATTTACTTACAAAATGCTACAGTATAAACTTTTGAAATAAAAAGATACTCGTTTGACACTGGCCAAAATTTCATTTGTGTCACTAAAGAATTGATGGATGGTCTTTCCATGTGGAAGTGGAAAACGGTGTGGTCGAGATTTAGGGATATGATCCGTAAGGAAGTAGATAGTAGAAGAAGGATACACAAAAAGACGTAGAGCGTTTTGAGTCTAAACTTAAAGAACTCGGGTAATAAACAAATGTGCTTGTCGGGAGACAACCCGTCTTTTATTTCTGAAATTTAGTTAGTTTTTGTTGGTTTCTCTTATTTTGCAGGTTCTATCTATAAGGAAGTGGAATTCGAGGTCTCCTTGACTCGTTTTCATGACTCATTTTCATGTGGTATAAAGGTTTTGTCGATATCATTACAGCGTAAAGTCCTGTATTAGTTACGCCGTAACCTTCTTATTTAAATTTCCAAATTTTAAAAACCACATGTTTACGGCGTAACCAATCCCATGGTTACGTCGTAAAACCTTTTCCGAAAATTAAAATAAGTTTGAAACCTTTTCAAAACTGTTTATAAATAAATGAACCCATGGTTACGTCGTAAAACCTTTTCCGAAAACTAAAATAACTTTTGAAAAACCTTTTCAAAACTGTTTATACACTAAATGACTTGTGGGTATGTTCTCTGAAAACCCTCACGAGACTTCACTCGTCCACGTGGGCCACCAAGTGGTTTAAAAGGCTTGTTTGCTTATTTGCAACCGTGATTCCTACGAAAGGGAGTTAGATTTTAGTGTATATTTATCTATGAATGTTTAATGCTTGTTATAGTCTAGTGATTTCAGGGGAAACGAGGTTGTTCTATAGACGCTTTGCAAGAATTCATCTCTTGCAGTCATCACTCGAAGAAGAGAGCAACGCTCAGGGGAGTCTTTTGTTTTAATTATACTCTTATTCCAATTTATTTCATTTACTTAAATGTACAATAGGGACATTGTACAAACCAAATGGAGGATAGGAGTAGAATTACCATTTGACCTATATTTACCTTCGATTTTCTAGTTTTCTTTGAAAAATGGTACCAATTTTAAAAATTTTTGACATGTTTTTCTTACTAAACTAGAATGAATCTTTGCCGAGTACACTATTACCCTTAATTCAATTGGTGAGGTTAAGCCTAATATTCGATTTCTATCTATTATACAAAAATCCACCAAGAATATGAGTGTGCCGGTAGTATTGTAGACTTTAAAACTTTGCATGTACATCTTGTCAAGACCTAATTGGTTAGTTGGAATAAACGGTTCAAGAAGGCAACCTCTTAGGAAATCACCCAAAAAGCCTATATATGTGTGTTTATCGACTTGTCCCACTGACTTGTTGACCTCCCCGTGTAAAACCCTTTGTTGCACTCAATATTAGTGCAAGATACCCCTAGATCACCTTGTTAAGCCAATCCCCGTTTAAACCCTATATGTTTCGTTACATCGTTTCGCCTTAGCCTACCATGTAGTCTTTATTTTCTTCGTGTTGAAATCTCTAGCTACTTAAGTCCATGGTTCAGGGGAATGGGTACAAAAATTTTATGCATTCGTGGAAGACCAATCATTAATGATCTATAAGCCATCCATGTGCTAAACATATAAAGATGGTGCAACTATAAGCCATCTTAATGATTATAAATAATGGAGCTAGTAGCCTATTAGTGAAGATCAGATTTTTAAACTTTGACTCTTGGACTTGTGGATAGACAGTAGCTAGTTATGACAACCTTAGATTACTTTAGACTATTTGTTTCGTGTTTTTATTTAGAAATAATTATTGTGTATCATGTGTCTTATCTTACCCTATATCGTTCTACATCCTGACCATTGGTTTTACTCTAATGACGGATTTGATTGCAATCATGTATGTCTATTCCATCATTATGGATGTGTATATGTGATTTTGTCGCCCTTGCTAGTGTAACGCTTTTGGAAAGGACTGCAAGGATGATTTCACCTTATAATCTGCTGTGACAATGTTCCTTTGAGACTGTTTAGACCCTAATTCTAGTTGGTGGAGACTTGTGTACTTTCCAAGCTTATGATAGAATTCAAGCTAAGACTATGCAATCGAGTGATCACCCCAAAATGAAACACTTAGATTAGTAATGAGACTTGAGTGTTTTCGATCCCCTTTTTGTGAGGTATTCGGATTTGATGTTTTCTAGCATAAGTAACTTATAAATTCATTTCTCCAAGTTAAATTGGGGAAATCTTTTTATGAATTATTCTAAACGATTCTACTTGAGGGCAAGTAGAAGTCAAGGGGGTGATATTTGATAACATCATATAGTTAATACATTTAATATCAAATTTCCTATGAAAATGCTTATAAATATGTTATTAATGTCTGAAAACGTTACTTAATTGTTTATATTTAGTTTTCAGGGACCAAGTGATCATTTTAACAAAAGACGTGGGATTTGGACATAAAATGCACTAAAGTAAAGAGTTTAAGGCTTGTTACGGTGTAACATCCCCTAAGGATTACACTGTAACATATTTTAAAGAAGAAATGAGTCATCACAGCTTTTACGGCGTAAAGCCTCTCCTACTTTACGCTGTAACATTCAAAATTCATAGAAGATGATTTATCCGAGTCAGCGTACGGAGTAAACATAGGTGACTAGTTCCGCTCTTTTTTGTTTTGTACATCATTTTAGCCTAGAATACGCCGTAACAATTTCAAAAATTATAAATAAGAGTCCTCATCTGTCTCATTCATCATCACTCACTTCCATAACTTACTACACAGTCCCAAAGGGTGAACCAAGCCCCCAAGGTCTGAAGCATTTCACCAAAAAGTCCAAGGGAGGAGTCACTTTACACATTTCTTGTATTTGTTCGTTCATAACATTCACTATAAGAACAATGATGATTCGATCCATGTTTACTTTCATTAATTCTTGCATTACTGTTACCATGAGCGGCTAAGCACTGTTAGTGCTGGCCTAACCATGTAATTTCTATTAATATGATTATTGTTTCCTGTTCAATTATGGTTATATTAGATATCCTTGTAGCCTTTCATTGATCCATATGTTTTGGTAGTATATAGGGTGGCTTAGGTCTTGTTAATCCTTTTATTAGACTTACCCTATTGAACCTGGGATTAGCAGGGTACTAGGGTAGCTTGGCACCTATCCATAGTGTAGGAATTTACCACATTACTGCCTTTGCCATATTAAATACTTAAAAAGCACAGGAACTCTTTCAGAGGGGGTTAATAATCGGTTTAGATTATATATTGGTCTTAAGGATAGTTGGGGATTAACCACTACAAACTTAGATGCTCTGCTCCGTGGGGGGAAGGGTGTTGGACGTAGGGGCTATTACCCTTAATTCAATTGGTGAGGTTAAGCCTAATATTCCATTTCTATCTATTATACAAAAATCCACCAAGCATATGAGTGTACCGGTAGTATTGTAGACTTTAGAACTTGGCATGTACATCTTCTCAAGACCTAATTGGTTAGTTGGAATAAACGGTTCAAGAAGGCAACCTCTTAGGAAATCACCCAAAAAGCCTATATGTGTGTGTTTATTGACTTGTCACACTGATTTATTGACCTCCCCGTGTAAAACCCTTTGTTGCACTCAATATTAGTGCAAGATACCCTTATATCACCTTGTTAAGCCAATCCCTGTTTAAACCCTATATGTTTTGTTACACCGTTTTGCCTTAGCCTACCCTGTAGTCTTTATTTTCTTTGTGTTGAAATATCTGGCTACTTAAGTCCATGGTTCGGGGGAATGGGTATGAAAATTTTATGCATTCGTGGAAGACCAATCATTAATGATCTATAAAGACCCCCTTGTATCATCACTTTTGATATTGTTCAGCTCTCACTAGTTTCGGCGATACCAAACTAACGAACGTTATACCATGTTGTTACATTGAATTACATTGAACTACATTTACATGAACACTTATAGTGCCTTGAATAAAGTGGCATACATACACGTCAAAGCTGCAGTTTGATGAACTTAGGGGTGCAATCGTAATCACATATGGTAACTATTGTATTGGATACAATGGCCATGCATACTTTACAAATCTTTGATTTCAACATTTATACTTACATTTTTGTGACTATTATAAAGATGAAATGGTCATGCATACTTTACAAATCGTTAATTCCAACATTTTAACAAACGCATTTTGTGTGATTTGCGTTTATACGCATTTTAAGAAAAACTATATATTTAAGTTTATGTGTTAGAAGTCTTGTATGGGCAGGACTTGCAACATAGTAAATTTATATATATATAGTTTTGTGATTTACATTTATACTTACATAAACCTATGAACTCACCAACTTTATGTTGATACTTTTAAGCATGTATTTTCTCAAGTAAACAAGCTACTTGACTTAACTGATGTGCATTGGAGTCCAAACTTTACAATATTACTTTTCAAATGACACATTTAGAGCTCGTTCTCTCATGTCTTGTGCAATGGTATTATGAAGTAACGCTCCGGAACATACTTTCCGTTGCGACCTAATTTGGGGGTGTTACATATTTTGTTAGTTTTTAGGCCGACTTTAGGGCCTCAAAACCCTATTGTAACTGACCTTGATTCATGTTTTAATCAAGTAAGATTATCTATCTTTAATCATTCAATATATCTATGTGTTGTTTGATTGATCTATGTTCTTGCTTCCTTTAAGACATGTTAGGCTAAACCCTCCTTTGTATTTGCTTATGATTGCATGAAAGTTGGATCGTAGATCCTTTTACTGTTGCCTTTTGTGATGAATGTGCGCGTTAGGCTATAGAAAACTAGCCATAAAATTTTAAATTCGGCATAGACGTCTAGGGAAATCGAGTGTGTAGAAAGGATACCCATTGGTAACAGTCTTCAACTACCTTACCCCTAAATATGGTTGATCCCTCTTAAGATATTTTCAATTGCATTTAAAAATACTCTTAGGGGCCTTGTATAATTGTCTTCATTCTACCTTACTTGGTCGTTGCCTTAACGGGTATATTTAAATAGAGGGGGTTCGTGTAAATTCGGCTCATAGAATAGTAAATCTTACACAATCTTATACGAGTGTGACAAGGCAACAGGATTACGAGAAGCAATCTAATGAGTAATGCATGATTAAGCAAATACATCATTTTATCATAAAGTTATCACCAGTAGTTTAGATTATAATTAGTTTACTAATTAGTTAAACAAACCAACCTCTAAACTCATTGATTTACTTACTTTCTATAAAATATAAAAATACAAAAATAATCTTCTTTTAATCCCGTAGATCTTAGTTAAGCATTGTTCGAGCCTTCCAAACCTATTCCCTTAGAAAACGATAACAACCCTCGAGTCTTGCCTATACTACACTGCAACGATTAGGTACACTGCCTAGGGAGTTGTAGAACTTCGTGTAGAAGTCCTACTACTACTACACATCAAGTTTTTGGCGCCGCTGCATGGGGAATAGTTAGGTTTCGAACTTAGTTTAGCTTAGTTTGCGCCTCTTGCGCTTATTTATATAAAAAAAAACCAAAAATATTGTCAAATTTTTCAAAAAATTAAAAAAAATTACCTTATTTTTTCATTTAGGTTTTTTATTTTTTTATTTTTTTTTAGATTTGCTTGAGGGTAAGCAAAGTTTAAGTGTGAAGGAATTTGATAACTCTCAAATTGAGTATGTTTTTAGGAGCGTTATTCGTACTTTTGTATAAGCTATTTGGCTATTTATCTATGGTTTTGTTACTTAATTGTATCAAAGTGTGTTTGCATGTATATTTGTAGCCAAGTACAGGAAAACAAGGAAAAAGAACAAAAAAGAAGTGAAAACAAAGTTTTTATACAAGTACGAAGAATTACGCATCAAGATCAAGCTCGGGAAGCATTTCAAGAGCAAAAGAGTCAATCATTGAAGCTTCCAAGTCCCAAGATAATGTTAAAGTCAAGTTATGTTGAATAATAAAGCTCCCATGACCACGTTAGAGAACACTTCGGGAGCTTAACGAAGGAATATTGGAAACCTTGTTGTTCCCGACACACCTTCACCGTTTTGGCCATAATTAGAGCATACGAACTTCGTTTTACTTGATTCAAGTGGCCACACGAAGCTAAGAGAAAGTGCTACAAAATTGGTTTTAACAACTTTTTGATCAGAGGAAAGGAGCTGGGCGGCTGAAAAATTGGCATATTTTCCAAGTCAACTTTTAATTCTAGTTTTGACCCCTTATCACTTGGGAATGATCAAGAATGCTCTAGAATTTATTTCCCTGCATTTTATGACCCTTTGTGCCCAAGTTTTATGCTTGGTGGCCAAGGGGAATTCAAGTATAAATAGGAGTACCCATACTATTGTTTTTTGTCATCCAATCTTCATTCTCTTTTCTTTACACCACCAATAATTCTCCTCCACCCTTGAGGATGAATTTTCACCATTATATCTCTCCCAAAAGACCACACAACCTCTACCAAATTCAGAAGAAGGCATAAACACATCAAAGAAGGTGTTACGGATCATTTTTCGGGGATGGCACGGATCGTATAGTCGATGGAGTTCATAAGGGTTGCTCTTACAACCTTCCATTAACTTTAGTTTTCATACTTTGGTAATCTACTTTTATATTTCCAGAATGTTTATGAATGATATGATTGATGAACCTTTGGTTTTTGTTGAAATAATCATGGAGTAGTTCTTTATACACTTGTTTAGATTATGTTATGATATGAGGATTGTTTATGTTTGATTATGGTTTTGAGAAATTTTCATGATTCCGCTTGTGCCTTGTGTTTGTTTAATTTGCTTATAATGCCTTGGTTAGTTATGGGTGATTTCACTAGGTCGAAAAGAGTTTTCATCAAACTTCTAATGATAATCATTTTGTCTCATGAATGGATTATCTATTCGTATTGGACAAGTTCTTTAGTGGCTTGATTACGCAAAGAGACTTGAGTGTGATTTTTAACATGTTTGTGAAACGAACCATGAATCAAACTTATTAAATAAACATAATCGTGAATTGGTTGATTTGGCTTAATGCTTGATTTTGTTGTCTTATAATCATATGCGTGGGTTATATGATTTAAAATCAAAGATTGGAATTTTTCACCATCATATTTTTAACTTGTAATCGATTTGTCAAAACCATCTTCATATGAACAATCCAAGTATATGAACTAATCCAAACAAGTGTTGTCTTTTACTTATTGAATTTGCTTAATCATCATTTCATTGCTCTTATTTGTTGCTTATATGGTATTGTGGGATGTGACAACCATTATACCACTTTCGTGTTACTAGTTACATAGATTCTTCGCAACCAAAAATACCCAAATCCTAGTAAACGACCTCGGCTTACCACACCAAGCTAGCTACATACGAAAGGGTCATACTTGCCCGTGTGTTCTTTGCTTATTTGATAATTCATGTTAAAATTTTAAAACTAGTAGTAGCGAGACACATCAGTATGTTTTATTACAATCTCTAATGAACGTAAGCATATTTATAGTATTTGGGTGTAATAAATAGGTATATACTTCCACCAAATCCAATAACAGAATTTTTATGTATGTTAGACAATTTTACGATAAATTAGCTATATGATTTTCTAAAAAATCTTTTATAAATCCAGGTATCATCATTCTCAAAACTTTTGAAGCACAAGATTTCATGTACATCTTCAAGAGTTTTCATGGCACTCCAAGTGTATTCGATCGTTTAATGAAATGTTATAATGGATGCAATGCTATACTTATCAAGTCACGTAAAGAAATGAAACGATCTTACATCGATTATGTCAGCAACCAGCTTAAAAGGCCAGTATATTTTATCGGTCTGGTGGTCCCTAACTAGATAACAAATGGGCTAACTAGTTAAGTCAATTCGGATCCAAATTTGTCATATATTGTTCTTTTCGGAGGGAAACTTTTCTTACAAACAATCAAATAAAAAAATTAGCTCTAGGGTTGGAACTCGCCGAAGGGTTGCCAATGCTGTTGCTGAGACTTGTTGGTTGAGAAATTTACTACGTGAGTTGAATACACATTTGTCTTCCACTACGCTTGTTTATTATGATAACGTGAGTGTTGTTTATTTGTCTTCTAATCCAGTTCAGCGTCAACGTACGAAGCATATTGAGATAAATATTCATTTTATTCGAGACTTAGTTGCTGCTAGCCAGGTTCGCATTCTTCATGTTCCTTCACGTTACCATTAGATATTTTCACTAAAGGTTTGCCATCCGCTTTGTTTGAGGAATTTCGTACCAGTTTAAGTGTTCGGTGTCCTCCCGCTCAAACTACAGGGGAGTGTTCAACGTTAGTTTAGTTTGGGTTAGACTCGTTAGTTTGGGTTATCTTTTGTATTGGGCTCAAGCCCGAATTCTAGATTATATGTGCCGATTTATATTATTAAATGATACAGAAACTTCACATACTTACACATATTGTCTAAAGAATATATAAACTAACTTTTTATGTACAGTTGTAAAGCAAAGTCTCAAAAGGTGGGCCCTTATTGTTACCCTCATTGTCTTTTTCTTCCTCAATATATACGCACACTAAAAAGCTGAAAAAACACACAAAAATGCTCACGCAGTAAAAAGAAACACTTTGTTAACATACACACACATATAAGTTCGAAAAGAAAAAAGAAAAAGAAAAAAATGGCGTTGTGTGGGACGTTGGTGGAGTAACTCAGCATCCAAAGGCGTTGGGTTTTTGGCTACCTCGGTATGATAACGCCGCCTAACGCGGCTCCACGTAGGCATAACGCATGGACGTGTGTTATCATACCGTGGGCTCTTATTATTCAACCAGGTGTTCTATTTTATAAAATGTTGGCATAAAAATACCTATGTTTTATTTATAGTTCAGTCGGGTCTAGAGCAAGTGAATTGAAAGAGAAGAAAAAGAAAGAATAAAGGTAGAACCGTAGAAGAGGGGTTGGGGTCAAGTGGGATTTAATGTGAAAAAGAAATAAAAAATATAAAAGAGGGTATTTTAGACTTTTAATACTTATAATAATAAGCCAAAATATTGAGAAGGTGCTTGGTTGAAAGGTTTAGACTTTAGAGAGTGAGAAAAGGTAATTATAATGAAGGATGTTGTTTGGTTTTCTATAATGCAATGCTTTATTTTTTAAAAGTGGATAATACTTCATTACTCACTAAATTGTGTATTGAAAATTGATTACCCACTTGTATTTTTCTTCCCCATGATCTCACTCCTCCTAAATTCATACTATTTTAAAATAATAATTAGCCTTAGTAACATATAATATTCATGGTTATTACATGAGGAACAATTTCAATTGTATATTTGCAATGTTACACTTTTGAACTAAGACGAACAATTAGTAAAATTAATACTAATATTATTTTTTTTTCAAACATACATAAAAATAATTTTAATATTTAATTTTGTGTGAAACTGTTAACATTTGTATTACAATGAGTAGGTTTGCCCGCGCTCCGCTGCGGGACGGTTAGCGGGCGTCGTTTTGAGTTAGCCGTGAGCATTGTTGTCGTTTCGAGTGTCGTTGTTATGTCCCGATCAAGCCCGACCATATTCCCTGCATTTCATAAATAACGAAAGTAAATAAGAAAGTAATTTATTCATACTTCAGCCCCAAGGTTAAGAATTAATGATATCAATGTGGATACTTAAAACAATAGTATGTTTACCTTAGCCTTCGACAAAATAACGCAGTAGTAAAGGTCTTTGTATTAGGCAATACACTAAATGTTTTCTAATAGTTTTTGATGTTGTTGGGTATCTATCAACGAAAACATAGTGCACATAAGACCACTGCAAAATTTAGTTAACATGATATTAGATCATTTTGTGAATTCATGAACCGCTTAGAAAATGAAAAGATAGACACTGCCTATAGGAGCTCTTTAGTCTGATTATTTGAAGGGGTGTTAAAAAGGATGAAAATGTA
>BQNB010204540.1:0-10682 GCA_026074375.1 Tanacetum coccineum | reverse complement strand
CATAATTTTGGGACCGGGTTCATTTTGAAGAAATCGAGATTTTTAGCAAATATATACACTACGCGACAAAATTCCATCGGGTTCCCGTGCATCCCCGGAACCCCCCTAGCTCCGCCCCTGCATTTGAAGATGACGATAATAATCCTTGCACCAATCACTCATCTTTATCTTGTAATACTCACATTGATCATTCTCAGAAACTTTAAGCTCGTCTGCTTTCTTCTTCCTTTGTTCTTCAGTTTCATGCAGATTTAATTTGGTTATCTTTTCTGTATGTTCTTCATCCAACTTCTCGATATTGGTCCTGATCATCCTTCTTACTTCATCCGCTTTGGTCTGAAACATTCTAGCTTCAGCTTCTTTTATTCTCTCCACGCTGTCAAATGCATCTTTTTTTGTCGATTTGACTGACCATTCGCCCTCAATTATCATCTTGTTGGTGTTCATCATGTTAGGAAGAGCTTTGAGACTGTTATCACCTCTCCACTCGAGAAACTGGTGTTGTTATAGAAGGAGATTTGATGAGGGTGAGGGTGTGATGGTGCAGCGGTATCTTTTAAGGATGAACTAGGCTAAACAAAGGATTTGTTAAGTTAGATCATATGCATTGAAAAAATATGATTGTTATAGACAAAAAAAGGAATGCTATATTGCTAATAACTATTATTTGCAAAGCAATCGTGGGATTGATATTCCTTCTATTATATGCCCAAATTGTGGTTTAGCTGGAGAATCATGCTCGCATCTTTTCTACTCTTGTAATTTAGCTCGGACTTTATGGCGTAAAATTGCTCGATGGTGAGAAATTGATATTACAGATTTTTCTTGTTACGAAGAATGGATTGCTTGGTTCAAACCTACTCGGTTTTCTAAAGCTCAAAAAATGTTGCGCGACCGTTCTATCACGTGTTAATAATATTGTACAACTTTCCGCAACCAAGTGCTTTTTGGATCTTCTCATCCGCGTATGGAGCTTCTTTTTGATGATATTGTTTTGTACTCTTTTACTTGGTGTTCCAATGGATGTAAAAACAATATTGATTGGATTTCTTGGATGAAATGTCCTAAATCTATATCCTTGTAATTTCTAGTTCCTTGCTAGTTTTTTTAATAATATCAATTTGCCGTTCAAAAAAAAACTGTTATTTGTGACTGCCATTGTCAGCGGGTTTGGGATTAGCCCATATACTTGGGTTTCGGCCCAACAATAAGCACGCAACACGTCTGGCACAAGAAATTAGAGTGCCAGAAGTAACATCGCATTCTAAATGTACTCATAGATCAATATGTATCATGACGAAAGTATACATAATACAAAGTCTTGGAATATATGTGTCGGGATTTTATAGCATTCAACAATCTCTGTATCGTAGAGAAAAATTCCACTTTAAGTTTAGATATTCAAACCTAGTATTTAGAAATCTACAAACCTGACACTACTTCTAAATTGTTTCTATCTGAATAGCATTCTAGAAGGTACCATGGTCATCAGTCTGTTATTAGAACTCATATGCAATTCGATTTGAAATAGAAATTAGTCACATACGTGAACATGTGGGGCTATATGCCCATGACACAACAATAGACTAATTGTCATATAAATACACATGTGGATATTGATAAAAGATAATTAAAAGAATTCTAACCGTAACTTCTATGATAATGTATCGATATAGTTCAGAAGTTTTGAAGGATGTCATACAATTGTATCATTTTGAGACCCAAAGTTTGTATACTTGACCATAACGTCAACTTCGGCATCTAAAAGTCAACAAGTAAACTTCAAACTAAGCGTGGATGTGGAAATTTCTTTATTTTAGAGTCTTCCTTATGATCATTCCAAGAAACTTATAGAGTGTGGAATGGAAAGTATTAGTCTAAGTTGTTTTTTGAGAGTACTGAATATATAAATGGAATAACGCATATGTTCATCGCTCTTTGGTCACTATGCCTACACCTAACATGAGGTCAATTTTGTCCTAACTGTGAAAAATGACTATTTTTCACTTTGTATACGAAGATTTACTTTATGATCATGTGTCGTGTGAGTTTTCGGCTTGAGAGTTTGTAACACAATAGTGAGGTGCACCAAATAAAATAGTATAGTGAGTGCAAGGAAACTACCAACCATCTACAGCAACATCTTCTACCATATGGAATTATGGAGTGACCAAAAGAACAGAGACATAATAGAGTTAACTAGACATCTTCTCAAGTAGGTTAGGGTGTATATTAAGTGTAAAGTCCTTAATAATACAGGCTTTCCTAAATCATGTGTTCCATTTCTTTCTAGCTCCTAACATTTGAAGCATAAGGAAAATGATACAAGTGGCAAGACACTTTGAGTTCAACTCTAATTTGGTCGATAGACTTCAAGTATAGTTATAAACACCATTAAACTTTTTGGTACCATTAGAATTGCATTGATATTTTAGAAACCGTTATTCCATATATGTGTAATGCAAATCGGTTTTAAAATGATCTGAATAAGACAAGTTTACAATGATGTGACAGCTTAATGTTGGCTTAATAAATCATTAGCGTCCCCTTGGTGAAGAAATTTAAGTAGATTAAACATATACAGCATTAGGACTTACCCTCAGTATGCAGCACTTTCTATCCTTTATATACTACGTGAAACGACACTAGACAGTTATACATGGAACCATTGTCGTCTTTGACACTTAACTGTCATAAACTATAAATAACTAACTTAGATGCTATTTGCTAACTGCATATATAAATGGGCATGTTCTGTTTGGTTTTGACCCAAACATCTAACCCTTTGCAGCCTACAAATCGACCCCCCCCCACATAAACTATTATACTAAGTTACATTATTAATCTTTGGCATTCAATGATATTTATATTTGTGTGTATATCTCCTCCCTAATTCATTAATGCCTACTTTCCTTTGATTAATGGTTCTTCAGATCTTCACACAATGACACGCAAGTCATTGCTATCTGTTTTGCTTTCACTTTCTCCTTCTCTGCATGGTTGTCCAGTGTTGCACTTCTAGTGTATCACCAAATGAGTTATCTTCCTTCCACTGTTCATTGTTACTTCCAGTGCCTCTCCCTTTCCAGCACTTGCCTTCTCCATCCTTGTGGATCTTTTACCTAGCTTAACCAATGCTACTACAACCACATTCTCTAAGGTTCTTCTCATGCCAAAGGCTTCTCTTGCTGTCTTTAGTATACTTGACACCATATCTCTATGAACTTCTTGTAGCAATTTCTTTATTGCCTTCTTCAATCATCTTCTGTTAGACCCATGTAACTTCGGCTAGTTTCTTCCATTGGTACCATGAGTAACACTTTGATAACTCTCCTAGGCTATCTACTCCCATCTTATGCACTTCCAAGCAAATCTATTTTTACCACTCCAATGATGGTGGTATTTGCTCTTAGCACATCCTCATTCAAATAAACAAATAGGAACCATTTTACCATAGCAAGTATCTTTTGCTGAATACATACCAATGTTGTACACATATACTAACTTCTTTATCAGATTTGTAAAGAAAGATAAAAACTTGGAAAAATGATTTCACTTTTATGGACATATAATGAATCCATTCCAAATGGATATATTCCTCATCACATAATTCATGTACATCATTCCTGTAACATTTCAGATCTTTTAATCCTTTCACCAATGAGCCAGGGGTTTCATTTTTTTCCCCTTTTTTTTTTATTTGGGGGGGGTGGGGGTTGTCTATGACTCAAAATATTCATCAGATACTTGTTATGTTCTGCAACAAAATTCTCTGATCCTTCATTTCTTCTTGGTCTCTTCATCTGTGTTTTTTCTTGTTCTTGCTTCATCAAACATGTAGTGTAAACTACATTTATTGTTGTTATACTTCACTATATACCCTTGATCTTCCAATTGATCAATACTAAGAACATTTAGAGTAGTTTCTGGGGTATATAAAACACAGGGTATCACCAAGTTCCTATCTCTTGTGTCTACAGTGACCTCTCCAGCACCATATGAGAAGATGAACTTCCTCTCAGTTTCTTCTTTCCCTACCATCTTGAATTTATGTTTCAAATTCTTGAATAGTGTCTTTGTTGGACACATGTGTTGTTTGTAAGCACTAACTTTACAATAACTAAATTGATTTCTGTCCCAACTTTGCTTCAAGTCAGTACATTTTCTACATGTTAGTACAGTGATTATATGGACTTTCTCAGGATATTTAACCCTTTCTTCAATCTTCTTTACAGTGGGCTTCACCAATTTCTTTTGTTGTTCAATCATGGCTTCTCTCTTCTTGTTTGGGCATTTCCAGAATACATGTCCACGAATTTTGCATATGTAGCATCTTGCTCTCTTTTCTTTTAGTGTCCTTGCACTTCTTTCTCCATGATCTTTGACTTTTGTAGATAATTTTGAGGCATTGAAGGCTTCAACTTCTTTCAGTTTCTTCCACATTATCTTTTTGCTTTTAGGAGATAAACTCTTCTTTCTACTATTCCATGTGAACAGTCTCTTTGGTGTCTCTCTATGCAAATATCTCCTAGTGTGTACTACTTGATCATGCTTGTGTATTGGCCTCTCCCAAGGTTCTGAGCCGTGGCTCTGATACCAATGTTGCACAGGTTGGTATTGAAGCCAATTCTTCTTAATTACATGTTTATAGTTGACCATGATATGACAAATGAATGAAACGGTGTTTGGGACAAGATAGTAAACGTTTGGACTTTATTGATTGATGAATTAATTGTTTTACAGGACATTTTCTAACCTTATATATACTACATGAAACGAAACTAGACGTTATACTATGAACCATTGTGTCTTTTTGACACTAACTGTCAATCTATAAATAACTAACTTAACCTGCTATTTGCATAACTGTTCATATAAAAGGCCTGTTTGGTTTTGACCCCAACATCTAACCCTTTGCAGCCTACAAATTCGAATCCATAAACTATATACTAATCTACTATACATAAATTATCTTTGGCAATATAATGTTATAATTGGTACTATATAAGCAAAATCGGTTTTAAAAATTGATTATGAAAACTAGGACAAGTTTACAATGATGTGACAGCTTAATGCTGGCTTAATAAATCATTAGCGTCCCCTTGGTGAAGAAATTTAAGTAGATTAAATTAGAGGTGGCTTTAGGACTTACCCTCCAGTATTGGAGAGTCTCGGGACGAGCATTCTACGATTTCTCTAGCTTTCCCAAGGCATATCTCTGCATCCTTCCAACGTGCCAGATAGGAGTATAAATCTGCTAGACCTTGCCAAACTTCATACTCATTTACTCTTTCATCTTCAATCTACAATAGTACACATACTATACATAAATTAATGGCAGCGAAATGGGTCGATGGAAACGGGGGCTCATGCCATGTTTGAGTCAAAAATGGATAGGGTTTTATAAAGGGTGTTAAATGTTTGTTAAATGGGTGATAGATCATAAAGATAGTATAGCTTCAACTGACCCGTTGACTATTACAGTATCTTTTTTTAGAAAATTCATAAATAATAAATATATAAAAGCGACAATAAAATATATAAGTACTGATAGTTAAACAAATAAATTATATATTAATGGTAAACTGTGTGTGCGAAAGTGATTATAACTAGTAAACAAATTATTACATTCTACAGACTAAAGTACGAAACATAAGCTCGCATATCGTCAAGCTTTGTAGCTAGCGATTCAGAAAACATTCATTGTATAAGAGACTTTGCAATTTTGAAATATCACTATAATAACCTTTTCGTGTGTAAAATGAAACAGATTAGGCTTTCCCTATTCAGGTTACCTGGGAAGGGCAAGTCATTGACTCAGATGTATGTGGCCTAACCAGGGAAACCCCTGACCATTTCCTACCGTCCCTGCCACCCTCGAATGTGTAACTAGTGAGGTTTGAACCCATGACCTCTTATGAGGAAGTCAAGTGCCTAACTACTGGGCCATTTGGTGGTGGTTACCTTTTTCTTGTGTATCGAGTAGAAAACACATTTGTACCTGGCCATACTCATCACCTACTTAATATCCTATTTGACCCATTTCTTGACCATTTGGGAACCCATTTTATTCTATGAATTACAATACTGGAAACCATTTCGGCACGTAAATCTTTAATTTATGGTCAGAATTGGCCCAAATGATTACATAGATTGGGCTGGTATAGCCACATGAAAAAAAATTGTAAGTTATGTTATAAAACAAATACGAAGAACAAAAATAGAGATGGCTAAAGCTAACCTGGTGTGTACTGTGAAGTGGCCCATAAGATTTCTTTTGGGCTTGAACTAATGCGAGTAGGTGACGATATGTATCAATTGCATCTAAGTGTCGTGACTGTGCTATTCTCAGTTTTGCTTTCAATCTCAAAAGCGGTCCTTGATCCCACTTTACTGTTTCGTCTAAAGCTGCATCTGTGACCACCTCTGCCTCCGAAAACCGTTGTTGTGTAGATATAATCAAGGCAAGCAGTCTCCAACCACATAGCATAGACCCACCCGTACATAATAATACTGTTTTTGCTAACCCTTTAATGCATTATATAAGCTTCCTTTGCATAGCATTTGTTTGCTAGTTCAAAAAACAAGATCGAGTTTCAGGCTCTAATGTATGTTGGCTTTATCTAAAGATTCAGTGCTTTCGATGAAGATGTGAAACGTTCATAATCTGATGATGAAACACCCGCGTGTTTACCATAACAAAGTCCTAAAACTCTTAGGCATACACCATTAAATGTTTATTCCTTTTTTTACAATTATTTAATGCTCTTTGTGCATACTCGATTCCCTCTGCAGCCAGAAGCCCATCTTCACTGCATATTTTAGCAGCTAACAATAACGACATTATGTCAGCAGGTTTTTCGTGTTTATGAAGTCTTTTTTTAACAAATCAAGTGCGGGTTTGCTCTGTCCAATTCCACTACAACAAAGAGCCAATGTTTTCCAAAGATCCACACGATGAATCACCCCAGGAATTACTTCCTCGAGTTGGTTTGCTAAAATTGGTGTTTGGCTGCAAATAGATAAGGCAAATGTGAGTCTTGTTTACCACAGTTGGATTCCCATTTCAGACTTCCCGAGTGCAAAGTTTCTCATGCAAATCATTAAAAGTAAAATAGCTTCTTCGAAGTTGTTTTTTGGCACGTACGTACCCTCTACATGTGTAGACGTAGTAGGTGGGCTGACTTCAACACCACTGTATAATAAAAATATTGCAAAGTTATTTTGAATTCGTGTACAACTTTCATTATCAAGGTTTCATCGAGTGAGGAGGGCACGTCTATAAGAAGAAACGGTTTCTTCATAGTGACCGGCTTCGGCCCATAGTTGTGGGAGGAGCTCAAATACTCTGCTAATTGTTTCTTGTAATCTAGTATCTACAAAAGCATCGGGAATCCCATGTGGGAATATCTTCTCTACTCCATCCAGCACTTTCTTACACTCTTCAGCAGCATCTACAAATAATTTAAGAATGATTTGTGACACTTTTAGTATAAGTGGCACTTTCGACATAATTAATTATCTCCAGGGTCCGATCACCAAATAAGCTAAAAAACTAAATGGGTCATATCATTCAAATGGGTTGAATGCCCACATAAGTGCATTACTAGAGCATAAAACCTCCCAAGCCATTCTATTCAAGAATTTACGTCATATATCATATAGCTCTTACAATCATATCTGACACGCTATTTTCTTATATAAAAGTAAAAAATTTGGACAAAATTGTTTCAGGTAAACCTAACCCAACCCATTAGAAATATGTACTAAGAAATGACCCATTATGAGAAGTTACTCGGCCAGTAAATTGCAGATTTGGTCTGCATAACTATATTTAAATATCAATGGTTGTTGTGATACGAATTTTAAAGCTCAAGTGCACAAAGACGAAATGAAGAGTAAGTATAGAAAATCGTCTTTTCAAATGTGAAGCATATACAGCTCAAGATCTGCAGACATTTATCCTGTTATAGTTTTTGAAGTGACTTGGTTTTTCAGGTATATGGGCCTTCAAGCACCAAATTGCACCCTGATGTGGGCATGACGCTCGGAATCAGTGTGCGAGCATGCTTTTTTAGGTATCTTTTCTGTAGAAATTGATTGCAGCCGCTGTATAGGAGCTTGAACATCAATACCATCAAATACTCGAAAAGCTGATTTCACATTTCCTCTTTGATATTCCAATCTTCCAAGAAGAGCTCGTGCTTCCTGTAGTTTATACCATACGACATATGCATTATGTTCTTAATGTGCAAAATCATGATCACACATTATTTTACTTGTTAGTTAGTACTGTTTTACGATAGTGAACGACCAAGAAAATTATCAAAAAAATAATAATTTAATTCTAGTATACTGGACAAAGCTGCTTCACAGCACCCCCACCTAGAAGTGAAGTATGCGTACTTTTGTTACAATAACTAGACAAAATAATGATTTAGTTTCTGATAGATGACTGAGAATGGATAGATACTACGAAACACAGTGGATTTATGTTTCAAGAAGTTCAAGTTCATCTGGTACATGTCTTTGAAATAAATGATGCTAGTCATGCAACAAGTTATAAGTTTTACAGCTAACCTCCGTAACAAATTTGAAAACATTCAAATCATAGTCATAAAGCTTATTCCCAACATATAAAGCATTTTCAATGAAAAAATTCTTTAAACTCCATTTTCTTTAGATAACAATCGTGTAAAACATTCATTGAACCAAACAGACCCTAAAGTCTCATAATTTAAATTCCTAGTGAATTACACTTTCGCTGGATGAACTCCATGAATCATTATCTCAACGCCCATTTACAATTTTAACTCTCCGTAAAATTGTCATTATATTGTCGAAACTTATATCATTCAACTTTTTCGGATTATTTAAAGATACTATATAAATTACTAAATCTCCTTGAATCATATGAATTTAAAAAATTAGATCCAATCGAATCCCTTGATTTTGCCACGTAGGCAAATCGTCTTTGATTACTTGTGATCTGATTGGGTCAATAATAAAGTCAAAATTAAAATCGATTTGGTTTCAAATTAAAAATTGTGGTTGGAGAAAATGACGAGGAAAAAAAAAACACCAAAATATTATGTGTCAAATTTGTGCAGAATAAAACTTGAAAAAAGTGGAGGTAATAATAAAAATTAGTGATTTTTTTAAATTTTAAATAAATTATATGGGTTAAGTGTAAATTTATAAAAATTTACAAGTTTTATTATAACTTTAAAAAATAAACAAATAACCCTTAAAACTTTATACCCCTAGACTTTATATTTTAAAATACAACAAACGTAAACAATTTTTTACTTTCAAACAAAGATTTAACAATATCTAATCACATCCCAAATCTACCCGAAGACTTTTTGGTGGATTTTTCATTGTCGGCCTGAAATCATGTTGTACAACCAAATAGAAAAAACACGATAAGACTAAAATATATAAATTAATAAAAAGGGTTTTCTAGCTATTCATTGATGGGTTCGGAAGAATTGTATTTTTTTCTTTTGGTTTAATACGTACTAAAATTCTAACATTTAAATTTCTCAAAAAGTCTTTATTCCATTGACATGTATGTATGCCTATAAATCATATATAACAATCTAGGCTACTTTTATATATTAAAAAAGTGTTGGTGACGAAAAAAATAGGTAAAACTCTTTTTATATTTGTATATGTATTGAAGATTACAAATAGCGTATATACTTTGTTTGACAAAACATATTGTATGTACGGAAACATAAATACTTATTTGAATTTCTTTAGCTTTTTATATTCTATAAATTTGACGATTTTTTACATAACTCAAACTTGATGCTTTTAAATTCGATTGCGAAGCTAAATTTTTACATGTTTTAACACAAAGTGTGACCATTAATCTTTAAGTATAGCTTGACTCATTAATGCAAACTAGATCATAAAAACATATACAAATATAACTGCATACCCAAACGGTAAGATGACAGGCTGTACCACCGTCCTTCATATCCCTTCAAAGTAGAGGTTCAATGGTTCGAATATAACAAAGGAGAAACTAATCCCCTTGTAAATCATAGCCATAAAGCTTATTCCCAACATATAAAGCATTTTCAATGAAAAAATTCTTTAAACTCCATTTTCTTTAGATAACAAACGTGTAAAACATTCATTGAACCAAACAGACCCTAAAGTCTCATAATTTAAATTCCTAGTGAATTACACTTTCGCTGGATGAACTCCATGAATCATTATCTCAACGCCCATTTACAATTTTAACTCTCCGTAAAATTGTCATTATATTGTCGAAACTTATATCATTCAACTTTTTCGGATAAAAGTAACTAATAAATTACTAAATTCCACTCACTTCTGAAACAAACAACTTGAGCTTAACACATCCATAATGTACCTTAAACAATACATTAGGCAATCATATCTTTTATCTAGTAAAAGAAAATGTCAAGTGGGGAATTTGTATTTCAAAAAATCAAACCATACCTTATTAGTAATATTTTTTTAATTTAATTTTTTTTTGGATTTTAAAAATAATTAAACCTAATTATTTCCTTATTTGCTTCACAAATCATACAAAAACGTATTTAATGCTCACATGTACAAAAAACGTGAAAACACACATGGGCGTTGATGCTATTCTTTCACAATTGGTGGAAAATGTAATTATTTTTAAAAACACACGGAATTTT
>BQNB010204535.1:0-10683 GCA_026074375.1 Tanacetum coccineum | reverse complement strand
TTATAAATAAGCAGTCTAATATAACCCCATAAGCCCTTCCTTAACTGGCTTATCTTCCAAGCTTTTAAGTGAATTTGTTTTAGTAAAAAAAAAGGGCTTAAGCTATATAAACTATAGAAAGGTTTATATAGCTTAAGTTAAACATCTTAAATGACAGATAAAAGAGCTTATCAAACACTTTTAAAACATAATTTGCATAAACCTTAAAAATAGAATTAAGACATAAATTTCATTAATAATAAAAATTTGAGTACAAGGCTTTTTAAAAAAGTACAATAAGCTAAATTTAAACTAAAAAACTATAAAAAAGTAGATATAAACTACATACCTTTTTAGGCTTACAAGGGCCCTATTTATATAAAAGTCTTCAATGTCTTGGGTCTTCTTCTTGTGTTTCTTCTGTGAGAGAAACAAAGGGTGTGTTTCTTGTGTGAGTAAGTCGAAAACTCATCAAAGCCATTCATTTTGAGTGTTCTCCAAGTTCAATCATCTTAGCCCTTGATTTCTTGTCTTCATTCTTAGACGAATGGGAGTTTAGAGGATTGCCAACATGGAATATTATGTGGGGTTTAGGAGGGGGTGATACTATTTTCTCGTGGTGCAGGGGAAGGTGGGGACAGGGATGATGAATAGTTAGGGAATTGGGTTTGGAGGGTTAAGGCATTATAGGGGTTAAAGGGTTAAGGCATTATAGGGGAGTTAGTGGTGTAGGATGTGGGGTGCAAGGGTTAAGGCATTATAGGGGTTAAACTTGTTAGTCCTTAAGGACTAACGGTGTAAAGAGTTATAGGGTGTAATGGTTAAATGGGGGTTAACGGGTGTTATGTGATTTGGGCTTATGTGTATTGGTTTTTGGCCGGTTTAGTGATAATAGGTTTAAGCATATACTTTGGGCTTTTAAATCTTATAAGACTTAATGTAAAGGCTTAATGGGCTGACCCGACCCTTTAAATAGGTGCGGGTTGGTCCATTAAGATTTCTTCGTTTCGGCTTCGTCTTTGACTTGTTGACTCTGACTGTTTACTTTTTGCCTTTGACTTTTTGACTGGTTGACTTGACTTTTCACGCTCTTTTCATTCTCGTGCTCGATTTTGTCGGTTTTGGCTTCGTTTTTGTCCTTTAAAGAATATTCATTACCTGCATAATCATAAATCACAAAAAATACAAATACAATGTATTTTTGGTATATTTTGGTCATTTTAGGCACGTTTTAATAGGTAAAAGGTATGTGTAATTAAGCACATACCATACACGTTACCCCTAAACATATAAATACATGCCCTAAAAGTACACAATGATGCCCTAATGTTCATACAAATGGATGCACTAAATAAAACAAACAGATGCCCTACCTTAACATGATGCTCTTATCATACTAAGAGATGCCTTAACACATATTTTGGATGCAATATACACAATGATGCCCTAATGTTCATACAAAAGGATGCACTAAACAAAACAAACATATGCCATAACTTAACATGATGCTCTTATCATACTAAGAGATGTCGTAACACATATTTTGGATGCACTAATTATACATACAAGCGTTGTAACAATTCATGTGTTGTCCTAATTATACTAACAGATGCCCTTATCATAACAATAATCGATAACTGGCTCTGATTACATATTACCCCCTAAACATACAAATACATGCCCTAAACGTAAATAATGATGCCCTAATGTTCATACAAATGGATGCACTAAACAAAACAAACAGATGCATTATCTTAACATGATGCTCTTATCATACTAAGAGATGTCTTAACACATATTTTGAAAAAAAGTTCAAATTTTTACAAAACAAAACGTTTGTAAACAATTCGATTTGAAGTGCCTTAATAACACCTAAATGATGCCCATTAATATAACAATAATCGATAACGTGACTCTGATTACATTTTACCCCCTAAACAAACATACAAATACATATCTCTAAACGTACACAATGATGGCCATAATGTTCAGAACAAATGGATGCACTAAATAAAAACAACAGATACCCTATCTTAACCTGATGCTCTTACTTATCATACTAAGAAGATGTCTATAACAACATAGTTTGAGTGGATGACACATACAAAAATGATGCCCACTAAATTTTCATTACAAATGGATGCACAAAACAAAACAAACAGATGCCATAACTTAACCTGATGCTCTTGTCATACTAAGAGATGCCGTAACACATATTTTGAAAAAAAAAAGTTTGAATTTTTTTAAAAATTTTAAAAAATCGATTTTTTTTCAAATTTTTGAACTTTTTTGTCAAATTTTCTAACTTTTTATCAAATTTTTGAACTTTTTAAAAAAAATTTGAACTTTTTTTTCAAATTTTTTCAAATTTTTTTTCCAAGGATTCGAACTTTTTTTTTTTTCAAATTTACAAACTTTTTTTCAAATTTTCAATTTTTTTAAAAAAATTTGGAACTTTTTTTGAAATTTTCGAACTTTTTTCATATTTTCGAACTTTCTTCCAAATTTTCGATTTTCTTTTTCAAATTTTTGATTTTTTTTTTCAAATTTTCGAACTATATTTTCAAATTTTCGAACTTTTTTTCAAATTTTCGAACTTTTTTTCAAATTTTCGAACTTTTTTTTCAAATTTTCGAACCTTTTTTCAAATTTCCGAACTTTTTTTCAAATACTCGAACTTTTTTTTCAAATTTTTGAATTTTTTTTCAAATTTTCAAACTTTTTTCAAATTTTTGAACTTTTTTTAAAAAATTTTGAACTTTTTTTCAAATTTTCGAACTTTTTTTCAAATTATCGAACTTTTTTTCAAATTTTCATAAAAAATATCGATTTTTTTTAAATTTTCGAACTTTTTTCAAATTTTCAAAAAGATCGATTTTTTTTCTAAGAAAAAGAAATTCGTATTTTTTTTAAAATATCGATTTAAAATATCGATTTTTTTAAAAATGTTTTGAACTTTTTTCCATTTTTTCGAACTTGTTTTCCAATTTTCGAACTTGTTTTTTAAATTTATTGAACTTTTTTTAAAAATTTTTTTTAACTTTTTAGTTTTAAAAAATTTTTAACTTTTTTCAAATTAATTCGAACTTTTTTTTTCAAATTTTTTCATAAAAAATCTTAAATATCAAGTTTTATTTTAATTTTCGAACTTTCCTCAAATTTTTCAAAAAAGAATCGATTTTTTTTTTCTAAATAAAATTTCGTATTTTTTTAAAAATTTCGATTTAAAATTATCGATTTTATATAAAAATGTTTCAACTTTTTTCATTTTTTTTCGAACTTGTTTTTCCAAATTTCGAACTATTTAATTGTTTTTTAAATTTTCAATTTTTTTTTTTCCTATTTTACAAACTTGTTTTTCCAAATTTCGAACTTTTATAATTCAAATTTTTGATTTTTTTTTCAAAAACTACTTTGAAATATTTTTTTTAAATGTTTTGAACTTTTTTTTTATATTTTCAAACTTTTTATTTTTTTTCCAAATTTTTTCGAAACTTGTTTTCAAATTTTCATTTTTCTAACCTTTTATTTGTTTTTTTTTTTCGAACTTTTTCCAAAATATCGATTTTTTATGAAAAAAAAATCTGAAAAAAAAAAAAAAAATCCAAAATTTTTTACGAATACACCATTTTTGTGAAAAAAAAAATCGATTTTTTTTTAAATTGAAATTTTTTAAATATTTTAAAAAAATCTATTAAATTAATAACTACGTAATTAAAATTCAAATATTGAATAATATATAATATAGTATATAAAAGTTGGGTATTTTCAATACAGAACCACTGTTTTTGTACAGAACCTACAGAACCACCACTCTTTTACTCTTAATTAAATGTATGATGTACATCATATAAAGCAAAATGTCATTTTTTGTAAATAACCAATATTTATTTTAGAAAAAAATAATAAATAAGGGCAAAAACAGGCATGTCCCATAATTATTTTTTTAAAAACCGTCATTTATTACTAAAGATTAGGTACCAACTCAAAAACCCACCTACGGACAGTACTGGCGGGTCTCGGGTCCCTCACTCCTCCAATCTGTTAACAAATTCATATACATGAATCTCCTCTTCTTCTCATCTACTTAATTTATATAAAAAATATAAATTGACCATCTTTTTTATCTCTCATATCCCAAAACAGAAATCAATTTAAAACACCAAGATACCACCACCGCAGATCTGATCATGAATTTTTTCCACATTGGGTTCAAGAGTCGTCAAAAAATTAATATAGGGATAATAGTTTACTTCACCTATGATTTAGTCCACAAAAAGAACCTGAATAAAATCCCAAACCATCGTGGGCGGTATAGTTACTCTCCTATATCTGTTCATGAATTTTTTAGTTGTGAAAAGGAAATCGAAGTGCACATCGTTTTGATCTATCTTGGGGCTATATTAGCTAGACTAAATTAGTTTTTTTGGTTTATGATGAGGTGATGATGGTTGTGATTCGTTATAAGAAGCTTAGGAGGGATGGTTTTGAAGTGGTGGTGGTTTTTGATGAGCCTGCCCCCAGTGTTGTTTGTATCTTCGAGTACGGAGTCGGAGCGCCCGACAGGAAGTTATGGAATCTATTATTGTTGCTCCTTATATGGTCATTTGTTTGACTGATAGTATAAAAGGCAAAAGATAAAGCAACCGTCGAAACCGAGGGGTTAGAGTGGAAGGGATTATGGGAGGGAGGGTCACCAAGTTTGGTAAGGCCCTCATGCTTTGAGAGTATGTGTATTTGCGCTTAGACTTTAATTAGGAGTCTTTAATACGCATTATCTTCAATTGTTTCAAAGAGGTAAATTACATTTATTTATTTCGCGTTTGAATTTTGTACGATTATGGTTTTGGTAACTTTCATTGTCAATAACCAAGTTCTTTATTTCAAAATCGCGTTTTCCTCCAACTAGTTTTGGTGAACATTCCGATTGTTCGGTTTTTGCGAATGCAAATGGTAAGACAATCTGTCTCCAAAATGCACTTCCAAATACTGTAAGTAATGGCTAAAAATTCGGTCCTGCTAAATTCCAGTTTCCTGTTTGAGAGTTCATATGATGAAAGTTAGTGACATCAGTGTTAAGGTAACGAAACAGGATTTATTTTGTTTCTTTACAAGTGTGCAACTCATGTAAATCATGTGTGTGTTTCTTTTCATTTTTTTTGTATACATATGTTCGAGTTACCTTGATTTGATCACCAAGTTACCATGTGAAACATTGGTGCTAGTTATATGCTAATAAGTCTCATGATTGATTTAAAGTTAGCTAAAATTGCACAAAAATTTTTTAAACAATTATAATAACATTTACTTATTGTAGTTGACTGCAATTAGAAGTATAAAAACATGACCATTTCACTTTCTGATACATACTTTGGAATGCACTAATTAAACCAACAAAAAAAAACAATTTTTTCTCTCCTCCCTTTCTTCCTGTTAAAAACATACTATGGTTTAGATAATTGTTAGGAGTTGGCATACTTTATGTTTTCCAACCACTATCTAAACTACTAAATGAATTAGACGATGGATGACCACCCCCCCCAGGACCCCTTGGTAAACTTTTGTTCGGATAATTAATAAGCTTGATGGTTATCCTTGCTTCAGAGGTTTATCATTAATTTGTTGAATCTATGTTGCATTTGATTTGATTTGTGATTGTTAGTTTATGTGAATATCTAATTTCCTTAGAAACATACTGTGGGTTTAGATGTTGCCTACGGTAGACCTTATTTTTTTAATTTCTTTTTTAATAAGCATCTTTTTTATGTGTAGAATTGTCTCCAAGTAGCACGCCAAAAAGACATGGAAAGGATTGCCAAAGGCCTTAGGGCTTATATGATAGTTTAAAGCAAAGAATCAATGTGCTTACAAAAAAGAGAAGCGTGACATCTGTTTTTAAAGGCGTCACATCTTTTTAGAAAGCGTGCATATATGTCTTATGAATATTGGCGAAAAGCGCCATCGTGAACGATGATTCTTAGAAGGTTACCCATATGTTATCAAATGGCATTCAGTTTTATGTTCTTGCAATGGTACTCCCATATGTTCTAATAAATTTAAGAGAGAAAGTGAAACGTAAGTCACATATTTTTTTCGAAGCTGCACCACATGTTTTTGAACAACATGGATATAGTTGGATTTAATATTTGTACTGCATTTCATTGATATCAAATTTTGTTTATAAATATTGATTTTTTGATTTGTTATTTGTATTGAAAAATGTATTCATTTGATATCAATTTTTGTTTATTATTATATTTTTTGGATTGCTATTCGCATAGTTTTAGGTAAGGTACTAATAGCCTATATTCCTTTGTTTAAATTTTTTGAAGATAAAGAATTTTCACAAGAAATATATGTTAGTTTATCAAATAAGTTAAAAATGTCCACTAGAAACATGAAATTTTACAATATTAAAAAAAAACATAAAGGCCAAACTCATTGTTTTTCTTTCGAAAATCGATAAATACCAAAAAAAATTCATTCCGAAAATTAAAGAGGTTTCCTATAAAAACGTTTTTTAATTAAAAAATTCAAAAAAAAAGTCATAGATATGTTTTGACTATTAATACCCTTTTGCATTAAGAAAAAACATTAATAGATTAAACCAAATTTCTATTGGTCCAAAGTTTCTGAAAGTTCTGTACAAAAAAAGACGGTTTTGTATTGAAGGGTCCCCTATATATATATATATATATATATATATATATATATATAGATATATATAGATATATATATATATATATATATACATATAAATATATATACAAGGTGTATAAAAATAAACAGTGTATATATAATATACATGTGAATATATATATAGGTATATATTTATATATATGATATCTATATACACACATGTAAATATATATACACACCTGTATATAAATAAAAAGTAAAATATATATATAATATATATATATATATATATATATAATAATAATATATATATATAAATATCTTGCTCCCTTAAGGTGGGAAGGCTGTAACATCTCGTATTTTACAGTCAATATAAAATCTCGACTCCGTTCTTATTTTTACTTTTGAAGGATATTTTGTGTTTTACTCGTTAGCTGATTTGGTGAAAATTGTCGTTTTTGGCTATTTGCGAGACGTGCTTAGGATTTTTATCCGTTTAAGTGTTTGTGAAGTTAGCAATTTCATATTTTAACTCCTGGTGCCTATTTACTTTATTTTTAGTACTTTATGAATTTTCCCGCGTTTTGCTGAAACTGTGTCGCAAATAATATTTTTACATTTTTTTTCCAGTTCACACTACACCAATCTTGGGCTAAAACATTTAGTTAACAACTGTGACATTTCATGTTTTCAAGGTCAATAATAAATCCAAACTTCATTTCTATTTTTACTTTTAAGTGAAACTATTACTTTTACTATTCACCCGATTAGAGAATTTTAACGTCTCTAGCTAAACTTGACCCGTGTTTAGAATTAATATCCGTCTTTATGCCCAACGTAAATATTTATTTCAGAGAAGTAGATGTAAAAACTATTTTTGTCATATATGTTTTCGCTTTGTGGTTCCGGCTTAACTCTTACTATATTTTACGTTATTACCCGTTGGCCTTAAAACTACCCACTTATCTTAAATTTTACACAAGAATTAAACTACTCATTCCCTTTTTACCCCTTTCTAGGACACGTCCCAACCACATGGACAATTGTCCATGTGGTGAGTTAAACACCCTTATGTGTCACAATGGAGGTAAGCTAAGGACATTTGTCCTTAACAAAATGCATGCCTAACTTGGATAAAACCACTCAACCTTTATTTCTTTCTCATTTCCACAAAATAAACACACATAGTACTCTCTCCCTCTCCTCTCTAGTTCAGCCGACACCACCACATAAGCCACCATCAAAATCACTTTTCAAACTCCAAGATTTTAAGGGATTAAAGAAGAAGGGGTTTTAAAGGAAGGTTATACTTGGTTTTGTCTAAAACCATCATCTTCACCATCATCTTTAAAGGAGTTGGGGCTAATATTATTGTGATTTTTATGTGATTAAAATATTTGGTTTTAAGGGTTCACATGGTGTTAGGAAGGTTACACACAAGCTCTTTCATAATCATTCATTCAATCAAGTAAGCCCTAAACCTATTTTTATTAATTTTATATTCATAATGAACTTGATATTTTGATGTGGGTTTTCTGATTTTGACAAGTTTTAGTGTTCTTGAGGTGTTTGGGATAATTGGTATGGCATTAGAATGATGTTAGGATGTTAGAAACACTAGTTGGATTGTTGGATTGAAAGTTATTGATGCATTGAAATTGGGACAGCAGGTTATTGTGTTGAGGTCAAAATATATTTGGCCTAAAGTCTGTGGTTTTATGACTTTATTGGGTAGATATTTGTCTAAGGTATAAGTGGCGAGTTGGAGGGAGCGATAACTCGTCCGGATGACTAAGTTATGGCCAAATTAGTGAAACTAGTCAAAATGGGTGACTTGCAGATAGTTTGGGTCTCAATAGTAAATTTTTGACTTAAGGCCTACTGGTTATTTACATAGATAATTAGTTAATTGTCTCAGGTCCTATTGGTGAGTTTCCAACTCTTCTGGATGGTCGAGATACGACCAAAATGGTAGAAACAAACTTAGTGTGTACCCAGAATTTACTAGGCAGATTGTTTGACCTAAAATGGATAATTTTTGAACTAGAGACTACTGGGTTTTTACATGGGTGAAGGGTACAACATATGATGACCATGTGATTCTTTGGATAGAACCGTAACCATTCCGGATGAATGAGTTACGACCAAAATGACGAAACTAACTAGAAATTATGCCTAGATTTTCAAACGAATATATCTTAAAAAATTTGAACCTATGTACTATTTTTCTAAAACTAAAAGTTGTAGATAATTGATATAATTAAATTTAAGCTTTTGAATGGGACTCTAACTAGTTACGGTTTGTGAGATATGATCAAAATGGTAAAGCGGGAAATTGTTTCCAAAACTCAGATTGTGTACTTAGGGGTAAATTGGTCATTTCACTTAGGTTCTAGATACATTGGAGTGTTTGGTTGATAACATCAGTAAACTAGGTTCATTAAGCTTGATTGAGGCTAAAACCGTTCGTTTATACCCATTACGGATTTTGAGATACAAGTCCATTTAGTCGGCGTAAGTGTAGAATTGTATAGTATCGATTGCTTTAAACAGTTTAACGAGTATAACAGATTTTATAAAATGGGCAAATAAGTGGTATAAGTGGGTTTATACTTGAAGGTAGATTAGTTTAGGTCCTAAAGGGATGTTTGGATAAATCTCACTTGGTTAAATGGGTAGGAAATGCCATACAATGTCACGATGATTTTCTTGTATCTTTTGTGTATTGTCATTGTGTGAGTTGTGGTTTACCGTACTACGTCACCATTCTTTCTAGGTGATAATTAGGCATAATTGACGTTCTGACGCTCTTGGTTGACTTCTACGTTTATCGATCTAGCTTCAGTACTTACTACTTCATTGCTTCTCGGTAAGTTCATAACCCCACCTTTTCTCTTTTAAGGGTTTTCATAAATTGTTTTCAGGGTGAGAATACATGCTCGTTTTACAAAGAAAACTTATTGATTTCTACTACTTAAGCGTTACATGACTGTTTGTACTAAAATCTTTTACTTGCTTATTGTATGACTTCTAAAACATGTGCGATACATGGTTGTTTACTCGTGAATTTACTAAAGCTTGATTTGCTTACTACATGATTTGAGATCATTGATTATCTATTTACAAAAACTATGAGTTTTGAACACACTACTTGTTATTAAATGGACACAAGTGCTTGAAGGGTATGCCTGACCCGATTATGAAATTATCCGCATAAGTCATTATTGCCAAAGTCCCTAATTTCATAAACTGTTAATTGTCGTGAGGTGAACGCTAGTACATTTAATAGATCTATTGGGTTTGACAACCCCGTTCGAGGGTCTGAATCGAATCCTTTCGAGCACCCTTTCAACGGACGATTGTATTAAGAATCGTAGGTATGAGGCAATAATACCTAGTACTGGGGCAACTGTATTTGCATATGATATGCGTTATTTTCAAGGTTTCGGTGTCATGAGCTCAATGCGGTAATGTTGAATTATACTTTGAAATAATGTCGCTGGCTGATTTTAAACCTTGTGGTCCACTACTGAATATTACTTGATTTATCGAAGCACTACTTGGATTTCAAAAATAATACTTTGAATGTTGTAGCGCTGCTTTTCTTACTGAAATTGTTACTTAAATGATTTCAATGTTGTTTTTACTTAAACCTATGAATTCACCAATATTATTGTTGACGTTTTTGCATGTATTTTCTCAAGTTATTATCTTGCTAGCTGAGCATTGGGAGCATTCGAGTCGTGTGGATATCAAAACATTAAGGACTTGGTTTTCTTCACATTCGATAACCATTTATCTTTAAATATACAATTGAGTCATGTTTGAACGCTTATAACTTTTGTTAAAAATAAATTATTAGGACTTGTGTAACTTTGATATTTTATTAAATCTAATGTGACATTTTATTTAACGTCTCTTTTGAGGTCGTTTTCTGTAACTTGTGTGTATGAACTACGAAGTAGCACCCCAAGTGGTATTCCGCTGCGTTGATGTTTGGGGGTGTTACAATATATATATATATATATATATATATATGTATATATATATATATATATATATATA
>BQNB010204534.1:0-10683 GCA_026074375.1 Tanacetum coccineum | reverse complement strand
ACAGCTCCAAATCCTTTAAGGGATGCATCACAATACACAACAAAGTCTTTACTTCCTTCGGGTAGTGATAATATTGGCGCACTACACCATCGGTTTAAGCTTTAACGAACCGATTATCTCTTAAATTTTCCTCCTCTTTTTTGTAGCGATTTTCTAATTTTTTTTATTTTTTTACAATTCACTACGAATCTCAGTGTAATTTCACCATCTTCACGATCATAATAGCTTCGGATATTTTTTTTCATAATTCTTCATTCTTCGGACATACCAATAATTGTGATGGTAGTAAAAATACATGAGTTTAACTACTTTTACATTCCTAATTTCAATGCGCAATTTCCCAACCATACCAGAGATAGAAAATGACACAAAACATATGCAGTACATACTTTACACTTAAAGCAACTAGCAACTGATAAATGAACTTAATCTAATAGGGTAGGCTAAGGTGTAAAGGTGTAATGAATCAAATAGTTGGTGTTATCCTAAAGGATTGACTCTATTGGTTTTTCTAGGGAATCTTACTCTTAAAATTAGAGTAAACAAAGGGTTTATACGAGGGTTACCTAACCGACATGGTTAGTTAATAACACAACATATATAGTGGGTGTAATCCTAGAAATTTACCAATTTAAACAAGTTACTCCATCTAAATCCATATTACTCGTTATTATGGTCTCGAATAGATATACCAAGCTAAGTTCTAAAGTCTACAACATCACCAGAACACTCATATTTTTGTGGGATTTTGGGTAAATATTTGAAAACATATTCGGAAACGAATAAGGCTGAATCCTCACAATATCTAATAAGGGTTTTGTGTGCGGGTTATGTAACTAGTAATTTCACAAAATTATGCTCAAATTTTTTTTAAATTTAAGCATAATTTAAACATTTAATGTGAAAAATAGGACAAGTAACGCTTCTAATTCTCCTCCCCCTCTTAAATATACCAACGCCCTGTTGTATAAACATTAAGAGGGGGGGGGGCGTTAAAACGGGAAAATAAAAGAATTAGTACAAGAACCACCCCTTGATATTTGCTCGGTATGATTCTCCATGTTGAGTTTTATGAGCAAGATATGTGTGCTGCAATGCGTCTCGGATACCAGCATGACTACAACTACACATAAGATTCTAGATTATAGATACTCTACCAATGTTGTCAATTTTTTTCCATTGAGGTACTGTGTAAGATATAAGAAAACCATGTAAACCTATCTCGGGTATTCAACGGTTAATTAAAAAATAAAAAATAAAAACTGTACAGGAAGTCGATACATCGTATCCCAAAATCAGGATACGCCGTATTGAATCTTGTAAAAAGTATATGAGTACGGGTCAGTTATGCCAAATACGTCGTATCATATAATGAATACGCCGTATAGACAGAACTGACAATAATGTTTTAAATGCAAAAAAATTAAAGGACTGATAACGTCCAGACATTCAATACGCCGTATGGTGTGGAGCGGATACGTCGTATTGATGTCTGGGAAGACAGACTCGATAAAAATAATTAAAAATTATCCGGGTTGTCTCCCAGGAAGCACTTTTCTTTACAGCGAAGTCTTTAAGTTAGACTTTTCTTCAGGATCCATTACTCCATCTCATGCATGCTAATGTGCCCGCGTGTTAGCTATTCTTCAACCTTCGTATCTAGAATAAATTTGGGTCCTAGATTCAAGACTCCTTTGTAAAAACCCTTCAGCTTTTGGTATTGAGGGCGTGTTTCTTTCATTAATCTTGTTCACTTACCTTCAATAATGGCGAGATCTTGTTGCATTTTTCTTTAGTAAGGTTTGAACCTCGGGTTTGACCGCACCATTTGGTAAGTTACACTATCATCCCCATCACGGATGGTAATGATTCCATCAAACCTTCTGGCTTCCACACACGAAGCCTTGCAAAAAGGTTCTTCAACTATCACATCTTCTATTCCTTATCAAGATATGGATCCTTTATCTTCCACAAACTATAAAATTAGTAATAACATAAAAGTTTCTAATAAAAACATATGCATTAACAAAGTTTCCTAACTCATTCCTCCTTTTGAATTCAATTTTATCTTTCATTATCGAGTTATAAAACCTTTTAGACATCACATTAATAGGCAAAATTAGGAGAAAATTAGCGTGTACATACTCAAAACCCATCATGCATGAAAACTTTAAGTTGTAGGCACAGTCGATATGGATTCTCCTATCAAAGTCATAATTACTAGGGTAATCATCCAATCCACCAACGAAATTACACCTAGTTTTGACTAAATCCATCATGGGCTCATCAACAACATCACCTTCCTCAACAGTAGGTTCTAAATCATCAACTCAATTTCTTCTAAGCTTTAGTGGCGTATTTAGATCGTTCAATTTAATATGATCTCGATATAATGGGTCAAATGATCTATTCAGGATTAAAGTTTCTCCCATTAGCCTAGCTTCTAAATCAATGTCCATTCTTTCTCTTAAACCACTAGAATGTTTAACACTTTCAAAAATAATTTTCTCATCCCCTACGCTCTGTTAGAAATTTATTTATGTGACGATATTTACGGAATTACCATATTTTATAATAGCACCATACGCAGGGACTAGAATAGACATTCTTGTAAACTTAGTATATGTGGGGCTTATATAAATAACCTTCCATGGCTTACATGGAGGGGTTGAGACATTTTATTATTTCCTTGTGTCTACTCTTATTTTACCTCTTTACTTCTCTCACTACTCTCTCTCTCTCTCTACAATATGGCTATCTTGTGGTTTGAGTCTCCTCGACCACCGGATCATAGATTCTTTAGTTTCTTCAATTGGTAACAGCGCCTATGTTTTATTCTTGGGTCGGGTCAATTTATATCATATCTATGAGCTCGTGTGTCGAATATGTCTCTGTATGACTTGTTTATGTTTTGTCCATATCTTGTTATGAGTCTCTTGTCTATACAAAGGGGTACAAATTTTTGTTGTACAAATCTGTCTTGGTTAACTGTGTCACTTTTCAGATCTGTAATATTTGGGGGTTTCACGTAAAGTCAAAAACGTATTTTTGGTAAAACTACTTATTTCATGATTTTTTCTGGGCTTATTCAATCTGCATTTTTGGTTTAAATGTCCTCTTATTCCGGTGGTTAAACAGCTTATTTTGGGCTTATTCGTGTGGGTAACAGCTTATTAATAAGCTTGTTGTCTTTCAGCTTATTTTTGTAGGAAAACTGCCTAGCAGCAGCTTATTTGGGTGTATAATCTGCTTATTTTCGAAGCTTATTTTCTTCTAGGTAAAGGAAAAGGGACATGAAAATGTTTTCTGATCTATTTTATTTAGGAAAGTACAAGTTGTCCTTTGGGCGGAATTATTTCACGACATTTATACCACCATTTTTGCGGCGAATTTTATTCCGACAATTTTGGGCGATTTATACCACCAATTTAGGGCGATTTATACCACCATTTAGGGGCGATTTATACTGGGAAAAAGTCAGGCGATTTATACCAGTGACTAAGCGGAAGATTTATACACACCCTAAACTGCCTAAACCATGCACCAGCCTATATCATCATACGGCTTTTGTCGCACCACCCCAGGTGAATTAATTACCGAGGTGTTCTTGACGTCAGTCTGAGGATTTCGTGTGTTTATACTACCTTCGTACCGCAAGCTACCTATTAACAGTCATGGACAAAGGACACATGTCTATGATGATGCCGCTGGAGAGATCCAGAAGAGATCCACGATTGATTAACGTCCAGTGTAACACACCCCATCTCACCACAAACACCAAAGAATATAACACTCCTCATCCACACACCTTGTATCCTCTCTCACACCCAAATAATAACACCCAACAAACCCCATCGCCTATTTCTCTCCAATCATCCACCATTACAAATCCCAAACAACAATCACATTATATCTACCATAAATCCCATCGTCACATTATTAAAAATACAAATCTAACTCCATCTATGTCCTACAGCATCAGA
The DNA here is from genome assembly GCA_026074375.1 of Tanacetum coccineum. Classification (NCBI taxonomy): domain Eukaryota; kingdom Viridiplantae; phylum Streptophyta; class Magnoliopsida; order Asterales; family Asteraceae; genus Tanacetum; species Tanacetum coccineum. The sequence goes on along the minus strand of BQNB010204534.1, from coordinate 6,700 downwards.
ATCAAAACAATTAACCAAACAGATAAAGATCTTAGATTATTTCTTTCGTGATGTTGCAAAGATTGATTAATGACTTACAATGATCTAAACAGAAATAACAAAGAGTCATCATAGATCTATATGTATGCTAAGCTATCTTTAATATCTGAAAATAAAGATTTGAGTTATAACAATTGGTTATTATAATTATCTTTGTTTCAATTTAAGACACGAAAATCAATGAAACTAAACCTACCTGAGACCTTTGATAAAGATCTTGAAGATAACAACAAAAGATCATTCTTTTCGTTCTTTAATTGCTAGAGTAAGATACATGGTCTTTAATTTCTTCGAGTAAAACATGAAGGTAAAAGGGTTTAGGGTTAAGCGTTGGCAATAGGAAACCAAATAGGAATTTTGTGGATAATTGTTTGAGCTAATAAAGATAGATTGAACTGGGGTTGATCGAGTGAAGCATATGATTAACTTTGGAGATGCGTTTACTGATTTTTTGTCGAAGAGAGATAAGGGAGGATGAGTTGAATGTGTTTATGTGACTGCGTATGGAAAGTGATAGTCAAAACTAGGGTTATGTTGGTTAAGGGTACTTATAGCATAAATTTAGGGTTTAGAGTGTGTTATAAAAATGGGGCTGTATCTAAATCCGTACATGGACCATTTTTTATAACAAAAACTTTGATGTTGGTTTTGGGCTTACCTATTAATCATCTGAATTTTGGCTGTTGTAAATGATGGGTTGGGTATAATAAGACGTGGTCATATAAATGTTGGTTTAATGATATGAAAGACAAAGGTTGTTGCAACATGGTATACGAAATTTGTTTAATTCATGGTTATGATATGAATTTTGTCTAATGGATGTATATGAGGGGTGAAAATTGAAATGTGACAATGTGTTTATATGTCGGAGCACCTGGATATCAAGTTGTAATATAAAGAACATGGAACTAAAAATTTTAATGGCTGATTTGGTATTAATTTTTCAAAGTGTAATACGGAGACTGATCGGGTTATCCTGTTTAAGACTTGATAGTCTGGCATTTCCAAGAAGGCCATGTTCTTATTTTATCTTGACGTCGGGTTTGAGTTGATGCATAACTTTCACTGGAAAACTTGCTCGGGCTTAACATTTTGAATGAAGACTTGGTTTATCTAGTTACTAGCAGTCGGGGTGGTTGGTTGAAGACCTGGATAACTATCACTTAAAGGAGATACGTTGCAGTTCTCAGTGTCTCACGCAAAAGACGTTATGGATAATCGCAAAAGGTGATCAATGTCTCATACTTTGCTTGGTAAGTATTTAGTTTCTCTACACTATTCTTCCATCATTTAGGGTTAGCATAAGCACAGAATGAGAAAATTTCTATTCAGTTTCAAATTTGGGTATATCGAGTTTATTATTAGTGGTAAACATTACGGTGGGTGCTGATCTTGTTTAAGGTAGTTCTAGTTTCGTACTAAAGGTTTATATAAATTGGTTGTATAAATTGGTTCACTTGGAATACATATTTATGATATTAAAAGTTATTACTTTGGTACATCGGGTTTACTCCATGAGTGGCTATTTCAAATAGCCTACAAAACAGTTGGTAAAATGATAGTTAGAGAGAGCTTATGAGTAGAGATTTGATCAGCAGTTGATTCTCACATGATAGATTTGAGCTAATTATTCTTCACACAAGTATTCAAGTATTTGTGCGTACAAGGTTTTGTTGATTCCGAGGTATCAAACCCAGCAAGGGGGAAGAAGGAGATACACACCAAGAGTCTTGGCCTTTCTTTTTCTTGAAAGTGAAAAAGTCATCTTTCTTGAAAATCTTTTTCGTTAGGCCATGCCGAAAGACAAATGTCATAACCACATAGAAAATCAGCGCTTTAACTTGTGACTTTTGGGTGCATTTCTTTAACCACAAGGGGGAAGAGAAATCTTGTAAAATTTAGTATGCATAATTTGAATTTCCAGGGGGACGAGTTGTGAGAAGAATTATTCAAGCGTAAGAAGATACGTTGCTAATCCAGTTAATATTTTCCTTGTTATGGATACTTCACCAACGTTGTCGATTTCTTTCCAGCGAGGTCCTGTGCAAAATATAAGAAAACCATGCAATCCTATCTCGGGTATCCTGCAGTTAATAAAAAAAATAAAAACACAAATTGTACAGGAAACCAATACGTCGTATCCAAAAGCTGGATACATCGTATGGAGAAACCTGTAAAAAGTATCTATACAAGTCTGATTTGCTAGATACGTCGTATCATGTGCATGTATACGCCGTATCCCAAATCTGACAATAATGTTTTAAATGCAAAAAAATAAAGACTAATAACGTCCAAACATTCAATACGCCATATGGTATGGAGCGGATACACCATATTGATGTCTGGGAAGACATACTCGATTAAATAAATTAAAAACTGCCCGGGTTGTCTCCCGGGAAGCGCTTTTCTTTTCAGCAAAGTCTTTAAGTTAGACTTTTCTTCAGGCTGCTTACTGCATCTCATGCATGCTTGTGTGCCCGCGTGTGAGCCATTCTTCAACCTTCGTATCTCGAATAAATTCGGGTCCTAGATTCAAGACTCCTTTGAAGAAACCCTTTAGCTTTTGGTATGAGTGCGACATTCCATTCATCTTGTCTTGTTCACCTACCTACAGTAATGACAGGATCTTGTTGCATTTAAGTTAGACTTTTCTTTAGGCTCCTTACTCCATCTCATGCACGCTTGTGTGCCCGTGTGCTAGGCATTCTTCAACCTTCGCATCTCGAATAAATTCGGGTCCTAGATTCAAGAATCCTTTGAAGAAACCCTTTAGCTTTTGGTATGATTGTGAGATTTCATTCATCTTGTCTTGTTCACTTACCTTCAGTAACGGCAGGATCTTGTTGCATTTTTCATTAGTGGGGTGTTTAAACCTCGGGTTTGACCGCGCCATTTGGTAACTTACACTATCATTCCCATCGCGGATGGTAATGATTCCATCAAACCTTCTGGCTTCCACATACGAAGCCTTGCAAAAAGGTTTTCCAACTATCACATCTCCTATTCATTCGTCAAGATAAGGATCCATATCTTCCACAACTGTAAAATCAGTAATAACATAAAAGTTTCCAATAAAAACAGGTGCATTAACGAAGTTTCCTAATTCATTTCTCCCATTGAGTTCAATTTTGTCTTTCATTACTCCCATACGATCCCTTTTTCTCATCATAACAATCATCATACAAATGACTAGGAAAGGGAATAGTCGCTTGTCTTGGTTCAAAAATCATCTTACTGTTCTGTTGGGCCGAGACGACGTATTGGGTGGATCCTATACGACGTATCAGGGTCGTATCAGTTTCAACAGTATTCGAGATTGAGTTGACATGATCTCTCAGGTTCATTTCAGCTGAGCTAGGTAAACTTCCAGATCACCTTTCTTGCAGAACCTTGCTCATTTGCCTGATTTGAATTTCTAAACCCTTGATCGAAGCTCTTTGGTTTCTGCTAGCAGTGTTTGTGGAAGCTCGAATTTCCTTGATCAGGTTGGAGTTTTCTTCATGTCTTTTTGCTGATTCATTCATAAACTTGCTCAGTGATTCTTCCATTGATTATATTCGCTCTTGATACGAAGGGTTTGCATTATTTCTTTGGTAGAATCTCAGAGTTGTTGCTCTATATTGCATTCCTTGTTGGAAAGGTAAACAAAATTGAGTATAATATGCTTCTTCAAGGGTTTTTCCTTCTTCTTTAAGTGGATAGTATTTGGTGTAGTGGGTTCCTTTACATAGCTTACATCCCACCTGAATAGCATATACCTTTTCATTAAACTTCCTGATTTCCCTTCCAAGATTATTAAGTTATGCTTGGATGGCAGCCAATCCATCAGAAGTTTCAGTACTTCTTGTCCTAGATGTTCCGTTGTGCCATTTTTGAGAATTTTCGGCCATCTCTTGGATGGCTACTTTTGCATCAACAGTTTTCTTAGTTGGTATGGCGCCTTTTGAATCAAGAATTTGTCTAGTCGGAACTTCCAATCCATTATAAAACAAGATTGCCTCTTGCATCTCTGTTAGGTAGTGTTGAGGGCATTTCATCAATAGTTCTTTGAATCTTTCCCATGCTTGGTAAAGAGTTTCATCAGGTTCTTGTTGAAAGTTATTGATCTCCTCCATTTTCTTAGCAATTCGGGCAGGTGGACAATACTTGCTTAGAAAATTTTCCTTTATATCTTCCCAAGTTTTAATTAAACCAGATGGTTTGTTCCTCAGCCAACGACTCGCGGCTCCAGTGAGAGACATAGGGAAAGCTCGAAGCATTATCTGGTCTTGAGTTATATTAGGAATATGGAATAGATCAACAATCTCAAGAACTTTTTCAATATGCTCGTTCGCATCTTCATGATCTGATCCGCTGAAGGTGTTGTCACATAGTTCTTTGAGAAATTGGCCTTTTAGTTCAAAGTTATCTTTGTCATCGATTTTAGGCCTAGCAACACCCGATTCATAGTCACCTCGGGTCTTGCACATGTACTCTTTCATAGTTTTCGCCATTGCTTATGTTTCTTCTTTTTCAAACTGATCTTCGAGATCAGAAAATAGATCGAATTCAGGTGAATTCGATTCGTCAAGACTTAGTGTCTTGAAAAGCTTCCTAGATGAGCGAAATTCTCGTTTCGAATTTTCAAAAGGTGTAAATAGTTCCTTTATTGAACTCCTTGTCATGCACTACCTGAAATAGAGGATAAAAAATCAGTAGGATAGGCTCGCAAGAAAGAAAACACCGAAAATCAAGCACGAAAATTAAATACAAAGAATATGTTTCTGCTGTTATATCAGATGATCGATACGCCATAGTCAATTAATTTGAATACGCCGTATGAGTCTGCTGAATGAATACGCTGTATTGGTTAAGAAAGTTAGATACACCGTTTCAATTAAAGTGAATACGCCATATCAGTTTATCGACCAGAACAGGGTATAGAAAACAATAAAACAAACACACAAACAAAACAAACAAATAAACAAACAAACAATTAAAAACAAATGTACAAAATTTTACACTAATCTAAATTACACTTATCCTAGGGGTTAAGCTAACCTAAGGTTAAATTAATCTATGGTTAAAACCAAAATATTAAATAAAAATAAGATTAAACAACTTCACTTCCCGGCAGCGGCGCCAAAAATTTAATTTGTCGTTGTGTAAAGATAGTTTTAAGTTATCAAGTTTTACATTTATATTTTTCTGACTTAACCTAAAACAACACTTTAATGGGCAATGTACCCGATCAGATGTAGCTTTGTTGGTAAGTAGGGTGTCGATCACCAAGAGCAAGAACGTTAATCTATAGTTCTATTAATATTTTGGTTAATTAAGTTAAGTTAATTTAAACTATGTTAATTCTAATCTATGTTAAACCTATGCTAAACCTATGTTAATCCTAATTCTAACATATATGCGGATAAGGGGGATTTTCAGTTTTGAGGGACTGGCACAGGTTTTGTGGTAACTTAGATCAATTTAAGACACAATAACATACGCAAGCAGATAGAAGAGCGGTGTAGCCAAATATAAGAAAACTGTATTAACCATGATTATTACAATTAAAATGTTGGTTTGTTTATTTAGTGCAATGAGTGCTTATCTCGAGGCAGCATATCATTCTAAGATTTAGGCGGTACTTCTTCCTAAAACCTAGACACGTAGAATTCTATCATAATTAAATGCATCCGCATAAAGCATCTTATTTGCTAATTATAATCTATTGTTGGTCCCACTTCAACACTTCTATAGATAGAATTCCTTAAGCTTATTTAAGGTTTAGTTATGTTAGATAAATCTAACACAACTATAGTAGAAACTTTATGTGAATGTATTAAAGATTATGCGGAATGTAATCTTTAATAAAAAGAATTTTCAATGGAATAGTAAAACACAATGAACATATAATTCAACAAAACATAAAAGCTCTAATATTATTAAGCAAATAATACGAATACTCTCAAAGTATTAGGGTTACAAAGACCTTGAAGCTATGATAATTCTATGAATGACTCGTTTTGTTTTGATACGTGTATTGGTATATCTTAGTATATCTCTATGCCCTAGGACCTCCTTTTATACACCAAGAAGTCCTAAACGGCTTACAATACTTTCCTAAGTAATCATAATCTCCTAAATAAATAACTTATACATATCTTTTACCAAAATATCTCATACAAATCACATAAGCAGTACTAACTAACTCAGCAGTACTAACTTCTTCACTAGCAGCATTAACTCCTTCAGCAGCATTAACTTTGTACTAGCAGTAGTAACTTTTGTACTAGCAGTACTAACCACTTAGCAGTTTTTCTTCTAAGTCTCTAAGCAGTCTTAACTTCCACTAGCAGTAGTAACTTCTTCTAGCAGTAGTAACTTCCTCTAGCAGTAGTAATTTCCTCTAGCAGTAGTCACTTTGTATCGACAGTTGTAATTTCACCAATAGTCTTAAACACTTAGAATAATTTTCATTGAAATTCTCCAGCAGTACTAACTTTGATTGAGCAGCATTAAGATTAATAAGAACAGCAGTAACCCCAAACAACATTAAGAAGGCTTTTAATCCCAACCAATCTCTACTACGCACAACGGTACACGGCCACAACCTAATATTAATTTCATCTTATCAACATTCAGTACAATATTGCCTTATTGTACAAGCGTTAGTCTTTAACTC
>BQNB010204533.1:0-10683 GCA_026074375.1 Tanacetum coccineum | reverse complement strand
TAAGTATTAATTACTAGATTTGATGTTTGACTATTTCTTCGGCTTTTGCCCTTCGAAATAATCAAATAAGAAATCTAAATAATCTGAAAATTATGAATCAACAAGTCTCATTTTAACCCACACTCAACTCACTTATCGCAACTCACTTAACAAGCATATAAAAATTTACTCGCTAAACATGGCAACTAAACTAATAATAACAAACATAAAAATAATAAAAAGCATATTAAGCTAAATAAACTAAAACTACTAATTAAGGAAAAAGGGAAAGAAAGTAGAACCCGAATGAGGAAACCGATATGAAACAACCACCCGATTATATAAACTAGACTTAATGCTAAGTTTATTTCTTATTTAGACTTTATTTACTTAATAGATTATAAAGTTTTTAAACTTTAATCTCTAATAAGCTAGTAAACTCTAACTAAGCTTTACACTTAGACAATAAGCTAGCTTATACAACCCGTAAGCTCCTCGCCATAAGTGTTGAACCGGGTTCACCATCACAAAACAAGCAAAGTAAAAATAAACCGAAACAATAAGCAAGAATGGAAATAAGCTAAACTAGTTTAAACCAAAATAAGCAGATGATTTTTTAACCATATTGAACCTAAGCATAATAAGCCAAAAAGCTAACCAAACAATACGTAATATTTTGAAATGAACCCTGAACTAATAAACAATCACATAGGCCTAATAAGCAAATAATTGATTTAAAACTAACAAATATCAAACTACCTGCTAGAAACAAAACAGAAACACTAACCGATTACCAAAACTAACCAAATCTACTTTCTATACCACAAAATAAGTCATACGAAAACGGTACCAGAATAAGCTTATGCTACAGCTTATTTGGTTAATAAGCCGAGAGAGATAAGAAATAAAGGAAAACAACATCAAACGAAATCAAAAACAACCTGATATATCTTCGAATCCGAAATCATAAGCAATACTAATCCATAAGCAGATTACCAACAATCCGAAACATCACTCGATTAGAAAATAAACTTGGGAATCATACTCAATACATCAAAACTGTTTAATACAAACTAAACCCAAACTGTTATATAGAACTTGATTGAAACAAAAATTACAAAAGGTAAATTATCTATTCTAAACTAAATTGTCTACTCCTAACCTAAATCTAATTCTACCCTACGAAAAAAATGAAAAGATAAAAAACGGAAAGTAAAGTGAAAGATAGGATATCCGCTGCTGCTCCCTATTCTCTTTTTAATCATAGCGTCTTCAGTAAGCATGAGTCTAGATTTTGGGCCTCTTGTTTGCTGAGCTTAGATCCCTTTTAAAACAGATGGGCCGAGACTTGGGATGAGCTAAGCGCCGACTGGGCCTGTTCATTTAATAGTTGATGTGGGTTATTGAGCATATAATAAATATGGGTCGGTCCGACCCATTTAAATGGTGTCGGGCCGGCCCAATAAAAAATGAAAGCATCATTGGACTCGGATTCTCGTGATCTTTCCAATGAAATGCTCGGGGAATTTTTATGACTTCGTCTTGATCTCGAATAATTAGTAAACTTGATCGAATCAAACTCGAAAATTCTCGTTTTTGCATTATTTTCAATCCTTAGTACCTGCAAGACATAAAAACACAATGTTTATAAAACATCAAATTCTCCCACACTAAGCCATGGCTGGTCTCGCATGTAATGTTTATAAAACACGCCCGAAAATAAATAATTTAATCCACCGTTAACTTATGACCCCTCACATCAAACAAGAACAGAAAATTTTCATTAAAAGGTTCAAAAATCATTTATTTTGAAAACGCCTCTGTTTTAACCACTTTATTCAATAATAGATAAAAATTAAATAAAATTATTTAAAAGGCTTTAAGAACGGGAGTTTGTCATCCTTGATTTTCACAATCCCCTAACCAAGCTTAAAACGAAATCACAGTTAAATATAAGATTAGATGCTAACACTACTCATAAATGCTAATTGTGTAAACGCAACTACTTTTCGCTCTCTTATTCCTAATTTCCTCTAAGGAATTTATTCGGAAAACATAATGTGAAATGAGATCACTTATTTGAATATATTAAGGCCAAATTACTATAAAGGGGACCGGTTTAAACCATAATTAGTTTGAAATCTTTTCCTAAAGAGAGGATATGCTGAGAATAAGGTCCATATTAAGGTTCTAATTTCGCATGATTTAGGGGTTATCCTTTTTATTTCATCCGAAACAACTCAACTACGAGTCTAGAGACGGAGGCTTTATTTAGATAAACCCGGAGTTGAAATTTGGCTTTATTATTATTATTATTATTGAAACATTATTATCCCTTGGTCCTTTAAACAACTGCAACATCGGGAGCGAACCGACCAGAAACAGTAGTCTTATTTCGACCTTGGTAATTTCCTCGATCTTTTTGAAGGCTGCAACCTCTGGAGCGAACCGACCAGAAACAGCAAACTTTTATCAGTCTCGGATTATTATTATTATTATTATTACTTCGACCCATTAAACGACTGCAACATCAGGAGCGAACCGACAGGAAACAGTGGTCTTATTTCGGCTTCAGTTTATTACATTGTTATTATAGCCAAATTTCAAGTCCTGTGGTCTTTTAACTACCTAGACAACGGGAGCAAGCCATCAGGAATCGGTAGCCTATTTCCTCACAACACTGGCAAAACCTTGACGTGTACCTTACTTTCATCAAAAGGAATCTCTAAGAAGTGATCAAAACTAATAATCGCAAAAACCAAATCAACTTAATTCATTGAAAATTATTATTTTTATAGTTTTTAAGCTGATGGGAGCAAAAAGCCACAATTAACCTCTATGAGCTCTAAAGAGATCCAACTACTCCACGCTTAGCATCTAACTTATATTCAACTCTATCATTTTTTGTTCTTTGCAAAATTTTAAAGTCTTGCAAACGCTTAGTCTCGAAAGCTAAGGGGAAGGCTAGAGTGAAACACTTGGTCAAGTCAAAATATCCTCAGTTCTAGCCTGCGGGCCTACTTATTTCTAACATTTTTATATCATTCATTTTTTTTAATAATACTAAAAATAAAATAATATATTAGTCAAAACGGGGTTGCGTGGGAACACAGACAGGCACAAGTATGATTAATTTCGATAGAAATCCCCTCTACACTTAGAATCGAACATTGGCCTCAATGTTTAAAAATGTCGGGTATTACCCCCACACTTAGGAACAAAAAAGGCAAGTGCAAAAAATTCCAAGTGTGAAAGGGGAACCAATATATATATATATATATATATATATATATATATATATATAATATGGTGTGTGTGAGTTTGGTGTTGTGAGGAGTGTTGTTTGTTGTGTGTGTGTGTGTGTGTGTGTGTGTGTGTGATCAGGATAAAAGATTCCCATAATATTATGAAGAAGATCGGAGACCGAGAGATTGGAGGATTGAAAACAAGCACGAAGGTCTTCACGATCTGAGAGAATCCTGCAAGCAAAAACGAGCACCCACAAAACACAACAAGGAAATAAGCACTCCCCCATACTTAGGCTAAAAATACATCCCACTTATTCATTACTACGATTAAACTACTATGAAAGAAACCTAATGTTGCAAGCTACTTATTTAATATTAAGGATAACATGGGTTGCCTCCCAAGAAGCACTTGTTTTTGTTCAAGTCTCTTGCTTGACTCTAGGGTTACTTACTTCTTGGTTCAAGGTCACATACATCACTTAGTGTGAGGTGAGAATGGTAATAGCGATACATCACCTCCATAGGTGAGTATGCAGCAGGACGGGGTGATGGCATATGATGAAAACCTAAAGAAGAGGTCTCCATCACCCTCTTCGTTCCACCCGACTGTGTCAGGGAGAAAAATGGATCAAATCTTTCCACTTCCCCTAAGGAAAATTTCTTAGAATCGGGAAGTGGTGTAACTAGAAAAGTAGACTCATCAATAACTGGAGTCGACTCAGGGGGGTCCAGACTACTAATGTCCTCAAAATCCTCATCAAAGAGTAGATTATCATAACATAAGGTATAATCATCATTAAATTCGAAGAGAGGGTTTGAGAAAGTGGTATGTGTGTAATTACACATACTTTTTACCAAATAAAACAACCCTAAACGACCAAAAATGCACATAAAATGCGATAAATATGCTTGTTTTTGTGTTTGTGCTGTGCAGATACCGGATATTCACTAAAGAACAAAAACAAAGCCAAAGCGGACAAAACTGAGCACAAGGAATTGGAAAGAGCGCAAAAAACGAGGCCAAATGGCACAAAAGGATTGAAACGAGCTAAAACCGGACATGTCCCGGATCAACTCGACAACGTTGTGCATTTAATGAAGTCCAATACAGTTCAAAGTCAACAGCCGGGATAAACGGCTTGTAAAGGGCATCGAAAACAAAACGCCAAAAACCTAAATTACTAAAAGTAGGCCCACTTGTACCCACCTAGTGGGCTCGTGTCAGCCCACTATTATTAAATTAAACCCATAAGCCCAAAATTCCTAAAAGCCCATTACCTTTTTTTATAAACCCGGCTGGCCCAAAATTTCAAACTTGGCCCAATACAATACAACCCAAATTCCTTTTAACAGTTGTTAGCCCTTAACCTCATATCCCTTACACCGTTAGTCCTTCAAGGACTAACATTGTTAGTCCTTGAGGACTAACGGTGCAATACCAAATTAACCTCAAGGACCCAAAATGCACCACCACAAGGACTTTCTTTGTAATAAGACATTACATAATAAAGGACTATTCTTGCCATTAACCCCAAAGTCTTCACCCATGTCATTATAACATTTCTTTCCCGCCAAATCCTTAACCCCACCACTATTCATTATCTCCCCCACGTGAACCCTTCACCACGAGACAAAACTATCCCTCTCATCTTACTCCACCCCCACATGGGCTAACTTCCACCTTGGCAATCCTAAGGGGTTTGATTGGACGAAATCACTCAACGGCCAAGATTTATGGGCTTGGGCTCCAAGTTAGATTAAGGGTCAAGATCATGCTTTGAACTCTCTCACAACACAAACACAACAAGCACAACAAGCAAGAACCAGCTGCTTATATAAAGAGAAGAAGACAGAAGATGAAATCTATGTAGGAACTAGGAGTAGGAGTAGATTAGTTTTTAATGCTTTTTTAGTTTTATGTCTTAGTTTAAATTCTGTCTTTTAATTTTTAAGTCTTGTAACCTTTTGCTTTTTAATAAAACTTTAAGTTTGTTGCTAAAATTATCTTTTGAATTCTCTCGTACTATTACTTGTGTGGTAGCTTGCTTGTGCTTAAAACCTGCTGAAACTTGCTTTTTGGTTGCTTATTTTACCTGGTATTGTGAACTCTTGCTTTAAATCCTTTTATTCAGTTTAAAAAAAAATGATTTTTAAAAGATAAAGGGGTGTTTGGGACAACATTGAAAACGGGTAAAAATTAGTTTTTTAACCCATTGAGTCATTTTGGCCAACTATAATCAGCTTTGTCTAAGTGTTTTTAATCTATTTCTCTAAAGATTTAAGTCTTTAAATTAGTTTTTTTTTTTAAACCCCTTGAGTCATTTTGGCCGCAACTTATAATCACTTACACTAGTGTTTTTAATTCTATTTTCTCTAAGAGTTTAAGTCTTTAAAGTCGTTTTTAAGTCAGTTTCAATGAGCTTATTTGATTAATATTTTAAGACAGTCTTTTAAGTAGTGTTTTTGTGCTTTTTGAGCTTTTTTGCATCGTTAGCTTAAGATTTTATAGTATAAAAAGCCTTTAAGTATTTCTGCCTGTTTTGCTCAATTTAGCTTATTTTCTTAGATTGTTTTTGTTCCTTTTTGCTTATTAAGTAAATTAGTCTATTTGTTTTAGCTTATTATGTTGTCTTCTTAGCTTATGTGTTATAAAAAAACCCAACAGTTAGCTTACTTTAGGTTCTTAGTGTAAAAAGCTAGTCTGTCAACATTCTTAGCTTATTTCCCAGCTTATTTTAAGATTTCTCAAAAAGCCACTTTTTTAAATCTTCTTATTTTTGTCTGTTTTACATTTTTGCAAAAAGAAAATAAAAAAAAATGAGGCATGGGATTCGAACCCATGATCTCACCCTTGCAAACTCAACACACTTAACACCGACTCCTGCTACATTAGTGCCATTGGGTCTTTTCTGTCTAAACCTGCACCTTTAATTCTTTTATCACTTTTTTCCTTTTTAGCTTATAAGCTGTTGTAGCTGATTTAACAGCTTATTTGATAAGCTGTCTTCATAATTTTATTTTTCCTGCATTCTACATACTTTAAGCTATTTTCTTGTATTTTTTCATATTTTTCCCATTTTATTTACTATTTTTAATCATTTATTTTCATTAAAACTGTTTTTAAATCATAAAAAATAAAATAAAAGTCAAAAAAATAAAATTCTTTTTTTTTTAAATTTTTTCTTTTATCATTTAGGACCTAGGAAAAATAAATTTGTTTTCGTAGGGTTAAAATTTCAAATTTTCGTTTTTTAAAGAACGGGATTAAAATCCCGTTCTCGTTTTCTTCGCGTTTTTAGCTTTAAACACCTTCGTTTTTGGTCTAATTTTCTTTGTTCTTACTTTTTAGTCACTTAGAGGTTATTAAAAGTTAAAAAATCAATTTAGGATTAAATTTCGATAATTTAGGTTTTTAAGTCACATTCGTTTTTAATTTTCGTTTTCGTTTTCGTGTTTTAAGTTTAATTGCCTTAATTTTCATGTTTCCGTAGACTTAGGTTTCCCTTTAATGCCTTATTTATGCTTCCCATAGATTTTTAAGTTATTTAATTTCCTTTTTATGCTTTCCCGTAGTTTTAAGTTTAATTTCCCGTGCCTTTTATTGTTTTTCCCGTAGATTTTGGTTTTCCTTAGTATAAATTGCGTTAATTTCCCGTAGTTTTAGAAAACCCATTATATCTTTGATTATTCAAGCATCCAGTTGTCAAACCAAATACGTAACCGTCAATTTCACGCCTCGTCGGGGAAAAACGACCCGGGTCCGGTTTTAAACTTTGTGGTTAACGAAGTGAGAGGCTGATACTTCCGGCTACTATACTACTACTATTGATATTATCCTATTTATTATATATTTATATGTAGTAAAAGGAGCTTGTCTGTAATCTTCCCATACTTTCTTAATAGAAAAAATTATATTTCTCCCACTATTGCATTTCCATACCATTTTATCCTTGTTGTCATTAAGCATAGGAGTAGCAATATTGCAAATATGAGGAAACTTTGAACTTCATTCATTCCTCCATTTCCAAAGACCATTCTCTATCATATCAGCAACTTTTGCATTTTGATCATATCTAGCATCATAGATGTCCCTAGATGATACATATTTACATTAAGGACCCATTTCACTCCAATTATCATACCATACTAAAACATCCTTGCCATTCCCAATCTTAGAGATGATATGCTTTCTGGCTTTGTCTCTAGACCCAAAAGACATTTCCAAATCCAACTATCATTGGTTTCAGCTGTGACCTCCCACATACTCTTCTTTCTCAATTTCACCATATGAATCCATTGCACCCACAAGGTATCCTTTTTAGCAGCAATGTTCTATATGTGTTTAGTAAGAAGCACTTCATTCCACTTACCTAAATCTTTAAAGCCTAAACCACCCTTAATTTTAGGCTTACAAATAGTCTTCCAAGCAATTTTTGCTTTACCCCTGGTCATATCACCTTGAGTCCACAAGAAACCTTTCAAAATTCTCTCAATATATTTTACCACTAACATTGGCGGCAAGAAAACAGAGGCCCAATAGACTTGCATTGATCCATGAACTGATGCAATAAGCTGAACTCTTCCAGCATAAGACAAGAATTTATTCTTCTAGTCACCAACCTTAGCTTTAACTTTATCAATAAGTTGTTTACAATGTTCTTTCCCAAGCCTTTTAGTAATTAAGGGGACCCCTAAGTATCTCATGGGAAATCTGCCAACCTGAAATGGGATCATTTCTAGAATTCTGTTCTTTTCACCAATATCCACATTCCTAAAAAAAATTATACTTTTGCTCATGTTAGGCTTCAGACCAGAGATATTACTAAAATCATTAAGAGCATCTTTAATTACTTTAACAGATTCAGCATCACCATGGCACAAAACCAATAAATCATCTGCAAAACACATATGAGTAAGCTTGATCTCTTTGCATCCAGAATGATACTTGAAATCATGGGATTATTGGATCTTGTTATTTAAAATAAGATTGAATACTTCCATGACTAAGGTAAACAGGTATGGAGAGATTGGATCACCCTGTCTTAAGCCTCTTCCTCCTTTGAAATAACCATGTAGACTTCCATTCAAGCATACAGAGAAAGAAGTTGATGTAACACAAGTACAAATTCAATCCACCATTTTCTTATGAAACCCAAATTTAGACAAGATATCTCTTAGAAAATCCCAACTAAAATGTCAATCTTAAGGGAACATTTTTTAGGACCACCTTTTCTGTTATATCCTTTCAAAAGATCCCAAGTTAACAGAATATTATCTTGAATACTCTTCCCCTGAATAAAAGCACTTTGGTTTAAACTTACCACTTTATCCAACCTTCTCTTGATCCTTGTAGTTAAAATTTTGTTAATACACTTGTACAAACATTACAGCAAGCAGTAGGTCTGTAATCAGTGACATTGCATGCATCATTGACTTTAGGAATAAGAACAATTTGAGTGGCATTAACATCCTTTAGCAGCTTTCCATTACTAAAGAACTCCTTCACAGCCATACAAACATCAGTCCCAGTCACATTCTAGGCTTTTTTAAAGAAATAAACTGTATATCAATCAGGACCAGGAGCCTTGATATCATTGATATCAAACATAGCTGCTTTGATCTCTTTGTCAGTCACCTCCCTTATCATATAAGAAGCTTCCTTAGAAGTTAACTTGGAAGTGAATATATTCCCAATTCCATCTATAGACTTCACGGGGGTTAATTGACCAAGAAACACCTCAAAATGGTTCACAAATTCATCAACCACCTTTTTACCTTCAACCATATTACCAGCTTTGCTCTTTATACTCAAATCTTGTTCTTACTTTTCCTACTCCTAACCACTTTATGGAAATAAGCTGAATTCATATCTCCATCATTAAGCCAGTCAATTTTTTCCATTTGATACAACAACTTGACTTCATCATCAACAACATCATTATATTTACTAAGGATTTGAGAAATGACAGCTTTCTTACCCTTATCATAAGGATCTTCATTAATTTCAATTTGAGTTGCTTTCAGTTTGTCCCTCAACTTGACCACATTATCAAAATCATTACCGTCTTTCCAATGGAGCTTATTCAGAGAGACCTTAAGCATTCTAAGCTTTTTAACCAGCTTAAACATATGACAACCTTGAATCTCCAAATTCCAACCATTCTCCACAACAGGTATATAATCTTCTTTGTCTGCTACAAAATTAGCAAATTTGAAAGATTTCTTCTTTTTCTCAATTGCTAGAGGAATAATCATAACAGCTGGAGAGTGATCAGAGGTCAAAAAGGGTGAAACACTGCATAAGCTTGGTTATATTCATCCATAAACAAATCATTAGCCATTATTCTATCAAGCTTTTTCATCACACTAGTACTAGGATTTTTAAAAGATTTTATCCAAGTAAAATACATCCTAGTACTACATACATCTTCCATTTCTATATTATTGACACACTCCAAAAAATCTTCCATATCTCCATCTATAGTAGACTTACCAGTTGAATGTTCACTCACATTAAGGGTGACATTAAAGTCACCCATCAGTACCCAAGGATTCCCAGAAGTACATATCTTAGCCATAAGAAGCTCTTTCCACAAACCCCTCCTTTCCATACCAAAATTAGATGCATATACAAAACTGCAGTAGATCTTCTTATGATTATGAATGCTTTCAATAAGGCATAACATATGTTGTCTTGAGGTATTAATAACCACAAGATTTACTACATCAGGGTTCCATCTTATAACTATTCTACAGCCACCACTGCAATGAGTATAGTTAGAAACCCAATCCTAATGGCCATAAATTTTGGAACAAACCTCATTCAGCTTAGAAGACTTAACATGAGTCTCTATAACAGAACATACTTGTAACTTTTCTTCATAAATAAATTTCTTAACCTCTTTTTGTTTGTTTCCTTGATTCATACTCCTAATATTCCAAATTCCAATTTTGTAATCCATTAAAGAAACTAAAAGTGGACCTTAGTTTAATAATAAACTACAACTCCCATTCATTTCATTAGCTGCTGTGAACCTTGCAGCCACTTATTCATCTTCTAACACATCCTCTACAATTCCTTCTATACCATCTAAAATATCATTTTCTCCTTTTCTCTATCAGCATCACAAGCTCTTTTAAAATACTTAATCATTTCTTGAGACCAGTTCTTAATTTCACTACTACTTGGTTGCACTTTAAGATTCAAGTATTTGTCTACTAATATCTTATCCTTCAGCATACTGATATCCTGTGGATTGTCTTCATTAATCCTTCTGAGGGCAGAAAACCTATTATTACTCTTCACAACTTTCTCTTTGTTATTACTTTGTTTGTCCTGAGCTCTTAAAGGAGGGAATTCTTCTTCAAAATTCTTATTAGTATTCTCTTTTGTCTTCCCTTTATCATTCTCACTATTCTTCTTTTCATCATGTTGTTTTTATTTCCATATTCTACT
>BQNB010204530.1:0-10684 GCA_026074375.1 Tanacetum coccineum | reverse complement strand
GTGACCCGAGCTTGTTGGCCGATTTTAAAATTTAAGAAACACTTTTGTACTAGTTTTGAAAGACTTAAAGGATAGAAGGACTCAAAGTGTCAAATAGCTAAAGTTCATTTCTATAAATACCACACCAACACACACTTATAAGCTTTTTATCAAAAAATTTCTTTCCTCCCTTATAACACCCTCATTTTGTCAAATATAGCAGCGGAAGCTAATCTGGGGTATTATTTCATAGTACAACAGTCATAATCATAGAAAACAAATCATAAAGAGACGTTTTTGGAAAATTATGTTATCATTCATTATTTCATCAGAGTTTTTACAAACAGAGGTCCCAAAATCTACATGAAAACATAAAGTTTGAATGATAACAGTTTAGCTATCTTTAAGTCCGTGCCACTCCGTGCCATAAGTTGCTCAATTACCTCAGATAAACATGCTAAAGTCAACGCAATGGTTGAGTGAAATTCATAGGTTTAAGTAATGTAGTTTGAATACAAGCTCAATAGTGGGTTACGTTGTTATACACCCATAGTTTGTAATAATTGCAACACATACAATTATCATAAAAAATAGTATTATTGCCCTAAGCTCATGACACCGAAGCCTTAGGTTAAGTAATCACAAATAAATTTCCCAAGAGGGTATCTTTGCCAAAACACTCGTAAAGTTATTCAAATGTGTGCTATTGGTTACCGATAGTATAGGTACACACAATGGGGAGTCGGGTCCCAAATTGATCTATTCACAGCATTCCGCGATTACTCGAGAGTAATTAAACGGTTCATGATAAGTGGGACTTTATGGCAAAAGTAGGGAACTTAGGCAATAAATGTATTGGATTTGATACAAGAAAAATTCTTGCATTCATGGTTTATACGCATGGTTACCCCTCAAAGGTTTATGAAACTTTTAATAAGATTGGAATGCCAGGCTATAAACTCATCATTAACAAGGGAAATCCGATTGATGACAAAAGCATATGAAATGAAAGTAACGGCTTCGTCACGCAACCTAGGGTGATATGTCAAGTCTTAGTGTGATGGTTTATGTTTCAAAACTTCATAAAGTTTAACGTATATCTTTGATTTATTAAATTATGGAAATATTGTATCGCTGTTCGGGCTATCATAATTCAGAGGTCACGCAGTATCGTTTGAGGAGCCAGGGCACTTTAAATCGTAAACCCAGCAAACTTGTCAAGACGAATACCCAAATGGAACCCCTCACATGAAATTCCCTAGTATCGTGATACGATATGATTTTTAAGTTTTCTTCAAAAGCTAGTCGATGATAAATTACGTTTAATATAATATGTAATTAATTTATAATACATCGATCGCTAATTAATAATAATAAATGTGTCGAGGTTTAATAAAATCGGGTTTTATAGTATTTATTTATATTTTTATAATTTATATAAAAATATAATATTTTATATTTTTAAGAATATCAAATTGGCAATAATTACCCATAATTAACCTTATATATATATAAAGTATATAATTTAAATCTCTTAATTTTAAAACTTGGCAAGAACAACCCTTGGAGTTATAAGTTTAATAAAATGACATTTTCATCCCCTCTAAATCATAATTTCAGAAATTTACAATATATACCCCTTAGCATGAAAATATTTGCAAAACTAGTCCAAAATTACACGCAAGCTTAATTTAAGATTCCAAAAGAGATTTGTAGCTTATAGCTTATTAGAATAAGCTAAAATAAGATGTTTTAACGTAACGAAAGTTTAGATTAAGGATTCGTTTAGCTAGAAATCAAAATGGGTCGTTTTAGGATTTTTAAATAAAAACGCATGGTTTTTAAGCTCAAATCTTTTAACAAGAGTTCATACATGATCTAATAAGCCTTATAAGAGTTATAAAGCAGAATGATAGCTTATTGAATGAGAATTTGAGCTTACAGGTTGAGAAATGGGTCAAATGGGGTTTTTAGCAATTGTACGCCTAGTAACGACTTGCAAGGCTTTGTTTCTTGACTTCTTGGCTTCGTTCCTGGTCTTGTGACTTCTCTTGATTCTCCTTGATCCTTCTTAATACTCCATTGATGAATATGATAGAAATTTGAGGTGTGAGTTGAATGAGAAGGGTATGTCCCCTTTTATAGGGTCGAATGTCCTTGGAGCCCAAGTTTGGGGTGATGTGGTGGCTAATTCTTGTCTTGACTTAGGAGAGCTAGGAGGTGATTATGATAGGCTATGTTAGTAGCTAAGAAGTGTTGGAATAGTTTTGGAGGGTGAGGTGGCCGCAGCTAGTAACAAGCAACAAGGAGGTGACAAAGCAACTCTTGTAGGCCAAGGAATGAAGGGAGGTGCTTGTAAGATACTTTGAGGTGAAGTAGCTTAGTCATGGAGGTGGTAGGGTGCTTGGTTTGATTTAAAATGGGTAGAAATGGTAGGAAAAAGGGCGCGGGTTTGGTTTTGTAACGGGTTAGGGTTTAGGGTTTTTAATTCGTGTACATTGGAGTAATAAGGAGAGAAATGACATTTAAATGTTGTGCATTGTGATCTTATATCATGTGTTGATTTGTTTGTATGAAATCTTTAAGAAAAACGTAAGTAAAATGGCTTATTTGAATTCGTGCTTAATGACTTGTACATTGTGCATTAAAGAGCTTGTACCTTATTTTGGAGGGAATTCATATTTGAATTTTATGCATAGATTACTTGTACACTTGCTTTGATTGCTTGTACATTCACTTTGAATGTTTACATTACACAAAATTAGGGTTTTGACGTAAACGTTAACGGTTAAAGCTCATTTGACATTATCATCGTGAAAATTACGTTAAATAGATAACGTACATGATAAAATGGATAATGTACTTGGTAAAAATGATATTAAGATATAGACTTGACATATTAGGATGTTTACATGAGATAAACATAGATATAGATGGCATAGGTAGGTTGTGTGAGCTCGTTAACTTTAGTGATGCAAGTTACGTTGCATAATGAGATAAAGCAAAAATTTCCCTGTAAAAAGGTGGTATATATATAATAGATGGATATTATAGTGCATCTAATTTATTAGATGGATAATTACATTGATGAAAATTGCAGGTAGTTATACAAACTCATGATTTTTTTGAACCCACCTTCAAACTTATGATTAACATCACACACACAAATCAAATATTTAGGTCTAGCATAAATTCAACTTAAATTTAAAATAAAAACACAACCCTATAAAACTACATCTATAAAACACAAATCAAACACAACCATACGATTTTTCCGATGCGCCGCCACCGTCGCTTACCACCAGCCGTCGTCGCTGCCTTAGCCACTAACCACTAGTCGCCACTGCTTATCCAACCCACCCACAAGCTACCATTGTCGTTGCCTTAAGCATATAGATCCTATTTAACCCTCAAAATAAACAATTTTTCTTGGTGATGATTTCGATTATTGATCTTGATGGTCTCGGGTAAATGTTTATACCTGAAAAAATGACTTCTAAATATTTAGTTATTGTTCTTGGTTTTTTTAAGATCGATGGTGGGTAGTTTTCTTTGAGATCTATAAAGATCTATTGAAAATATTAAAACCCAAGATCTTTTCTTTCTCTTTGTTCTTCTTTTTATTTTTGAATCTTATTGGTGGTTGTATGTGTTATGACAGATATATTATTGGTGTTTGGTTGATGTTTCTTAGAACATTGGTTGTAAGGTGGTGGTTGTTGTTGGTTAGGAGATGGTATTGATTGTGTGTTGTTTCTTGTTGGCTAATGTTAAGTGTTGTTGATGTTGATGAGTTATAAGTTGAAGATGATAAACCTAGGTTAGAATGTTGTTATATATGATGTTTCTAAAGGGGTTTGTGTTTGTGTTTATCATTATCATTCATAATTAGTATGTATCGAATGGGGTTTTTTTGTAGTGATAAGATTTAATTGTAGTAGGTAAGTGTGGAGGGTATGAATACTCATTATATATAAAATTGGGTAAATCATCTTGAGATGGAATTTTTATAAATCTGGGTATTTGATGAAATGAGGATGATGATAAAGAGTTTTAATTCTAAAGAAAAATCGAAATTCAAATAATAGAAAATGGAAAAGAGAAACATAAGGGTATTTTAGTCATTTTAGTTCGACCAAGGACCAAAAGTGGAACCAAACCTTCGTACACACAGAAGCAAGCGGACGTATTTATGTCAATTTCAAAAAACGCGGGTGAACCAAAACTTATCAATTTGGCCAAACCACAAAGGACCATTTTTTGCAATTCTCTCTCAAATTTTTTTATCAACTTTAATAATTGTGTTGCAGCGTTGTATGGGTTGATGTGTTTTTGTTGTTACTAATTCATCTCATTAATCTTTGTTACATATTTTGTGTTTCTTACAAGTATAATCTCAGCATATTAACCTTAAACGAGGGGTCGACACAAATTAAATGACTGGCGTAACGCCAGATAACAATTTACTTATGTATTATACTTTGTGGTCATTACACAATTATGGGTGTCAATCAGGTTTATTGGTTCCGGGTTTAGGGCTTTGCCCGGGTCTATCCGGTTTATCAATAAAAGGTAACAATCCCAACCCGACCCTATAAGGATTGCGGGTCTATCGGGTTGTGTCTATCGGGTTACATGTTAATGAAAAGAAATAATGATTGTAATTAAACGAAAATAAAGAAACAAGACCTATATATAGTATGAAGAACCAATGTCATAAGTAAACAACCTAATAGGTGGTGTAATGAAATTCAGTAACTAAGTTGCAAAAGCAAAAACAGAAACCAAAGTCGTAAACGCATAACAAGACATATCATATTCGATGCAAGCGTATATATGTCTCTAATAACTTCACAAATAAACTTAAAGCCACTTTCTATTATCCAAAAACTTAAGTTCAAGTCTATTTAAAATTAGGAAATTACATCGTAATCATCATACTAGTCAAATATCTTTTTATAAACTACTAAACTAAGAGAGTTAAATCAATTTAGACCCTTATTAGTAATGATATTCCATTGAATCAATCTCAACCATCTATTTTTTTCATCAAAAAATAAAAAAACTCAATTTATACAAACCTTTTTTTTAAAATAAAATATCTTATCAAATCCGTAAATCGTCAAGCGACAAAAAATACACCATTGCGACGAGTTTTTTTTATCCTTCAGTAGACGGGTTACATGAATACTTCGAGAAACTTTTTTTTTTTCGATTTTTTTTTTTTTTTCAGTCACGAATTGCGAAATAAATATGTTATCTTGGCGTGAGGATAACGATCAAATATGAGTTCATAACATCATAATAGAGAGCGGGGGTGGTATTTTGTGATTCAAAAACGAATCTTTTTTTTGATTTGTTTCATCACAATTGCGAAAATCATATATGATTCGTATAACGAATCATATATGATTTCATAAATCATATATGATTTGTATTCCGATTGAACTTTTTTTTTTCATTTTGTTTCAGTCACGAATTGCGAAACATATATGATTCCGTATGACGAATCATAATGATATGATAACGAATCATGTGATTATTCATAAAATCAATATATGATTTCATAAAACGTATATGACTCATAAAATCAAAAAAAAAATTCGTCGAAAATACATAGTATTGGTCGCCCTCTATAGAAAGATAAATTTTAAGTCCTCGTCGCGATGAAATGTTTTATTTTGCGATAACATTAACATGTGTGAGATATTTAGCGAGAGAAGAAAAAAAAGGTGAAAAATAGTTTTGTTTTTATTTTGATAGGGAAAAATGAGTAGCTAGATTGGTAGGTCATGGTGAGTCTACGAATGAACAAATATTTGTCTATATTGAACTTTTTTGGCAAACTAAGATTTTGTGCTTCTTTAGTCATACAAGTTTATTTTTTAGGCCTTTTATGAGGTTCAGTTACCATTATTCCCTTCAAATAACATAAATGGTCCTTGGTCTTGTTTCAAAATTTTACATCTATCGTCCCTGAACTAAATTTACATAAATGGTCCTTCTAAGCCTAGGGTTGACTAATTGTGTTGCTTTGTTTTAAAAAAAACAGACTCCATCATTTTTACTGTAATTTTTACAGACTAGGGTGCCCTTATTAGTACCACCTGGACCCACTGCAATAGTTGTCCAATAAGTACAATAGATTCATTTGGTACCTTCTTTTTTACAGTCAACGCAGTTTTTTAATCAGTTTCTGTCCGTATTTTTTGACTGTTTCATACTTTTTACCTGTTAAACTTTATATTTTTTGTTCCGTTTTTTTCGTGTCACAGTTTTATAACATATACAAAATTATAAAGATACAAAAAAAAAAAATACAAAAAAAAACTGGAAAAAGGGTACAAATGGTGTTTTCAGGGGTACGTATATCATAACCCTTACAACTATCATACACAATCATCACCATTACCTTAAATTCATATCGCCAATAAAATCCTATCATATCATCATCATCATCATAAATCACAACATCATCATCATATCCTAACATACCCAGATCCCGTCACAACCACTATACCCAAAATCCATATCACAAATCTCAAAAACAACATCACGACATCAAAATCTCAGATGTTGTCCATCTAAATCTCAAGAAGAACAACATCAACAACATCTCAAGAACAACAAGAACAACAACATCACGACATCAAGAACAACAATCCTTCATCACATAACATGAAAAATAAAACAAAAAGAAACACGAATCTCAGATGTTGTCCATTTTGATTACAAATCTTTAAAGATTTTTAGTGTATGAACAAGTCTCATCATAGATCGTGTTTAAAGCACAAAACTTCATTATTTTTATCGAAATAACCCCAGATCGAAGCAAATCCAAATGACCCAACAATCCTAAACCCAGATCCAAGCATCCTAAATTGTTTTGATATAAGGTTGATAAAGATGATGGCGTCTGGTATGTGTTAAATCACATACTTTTTCTATTATAAAAATGAGCCCAAATAACCAAAAACGTATGAAAAATGCAATGTATATGCTTGTTTTTGTGTTTGTGTATGTGCAGGTAACGGATATCAAGAAAAGGACAAAATAAAGACAAAACTGGACAAAACCAGGCATGGGATTGGAAAGAGCGCGAAAAACCCGAAGCCAAAGGCGCACCCATTTTCTATAGACCAACCCGGGCCCACTTAATGGGTCAGGTCAGCCCACAAACCTTAAATGATAAATCATAATACCCATACTTATATCAAAGTCCAAAATTTGTTCTTATAATTCTTGGCCCATTTCCATAACAAAAGCCCAAACCCTTTAAACCTTGGTCAACAGATATATAAACGGGTCAAACAGTCAAAACAGTCAAGATCACTGTTTATCTCCTACCCCTTCCCTCCCTTTTCACCAATTCTAAACGCAGGGTAAATTAAGCCATAGTACACGTACTCCCATCCTTCTAGAAGCATATTTCTGACATCTCTAACACCTTACTCATCTACGCTAGCAATCCCCAGCAATACCATTAGTCAATTGGATGTGTACAAGATCCAACTGATGAGATGATGTGATTTGGAGGCGATTAATGATCTAAGGCCAAGATTGAATGATTGATGAGCGTCGTAGAGGATAGAAGGTTCTTCTCACGCCTATAAAAGGAGGGCATCACACACAGAAATGATCATCTAGTGTAGTTTTTAGCTTAAGTTAATATTTAGCTTATTGTTTTCAAATTATTGCTTATTAATCTTAAATTGATGTATTTTCCTTCTTAAAAGTTTGTAACTCACGTTTATTATCAATAAAATTTTGTTGTTCTTAAATTCATGTTTTTACTTATTGCATTTATGTTTTGTTTAAGCTTAATGTAAAACTAATAAGCTCTTAATAACTACTAAGCTAGAATATACTCAGTTAAGCCCCAAAAGCTTAACTGAGTTTGGAATCTCACTTAAATCTCTCCTAAATTACCTCAGCTTATAAAATGGATGATAAGCCAATTAAGGAAGGGCTTATGGACACCACCAGCTTATCTATGATAAGCTGGAGCTTGTAGATCTAGCTTATTAAAGCTTATTTGATCCCTATTTAGCTGGGATCAAGGTACACTTGCTATTTCCTCTCTTTTAGCTTAAATTATGTTTTGCTTATTCTTGCTTATTCTCTATTATATCTTGCTTATTTTTGTCTCTTATTGTTTACTAAGTCCTTGTAGATCTATTTGATGCTTAATAGTAATAGTTTTTAGCTTATTAGTCATTTGAATATAGTTTTTATATACACTGTCCTTATTTTTAGATTAAATAGCTTTTGAATTCAGCTTCTTGTTAAGTGCTTATTTGTCCTAAGTTTATACTTTATTGTACCTTATTTGCTTAATGCTCTATCTTATTTTATAAATCTAAGCTTATTTCAACATTTAGTAGTTTAAAAATGAAAACTCAATGCTTAAAGGGGTGTTTGGGTCAAGCAGTACTAACATGAGTTAGTACTGCTAGATCACCTTTGCCAGTTAAAACATTTTCAGCAAGCTTAATTTGAGTCTTAGAGTTAGTTTAATTTAGCTTTTAAAGTCTAAAATTCAAGTTTTTTGTTGTTTCATTCAAAATTTGAATCTGTGAGTCTTAGGATTGTCATATCAGCTTATTTGGTTGGATTTTATTTAAGTATTGTTTGATGTCAATTCCAAACTTGTTTTAAGTCTAAAAATGCAGTAGAATTGAATTAGGTAAGTGTGCAAGTGTTGTTTGTACTTTAGGTGAAAACTGTCAGCAGTGCATCAGATAGGTTAAATAGTTTTTTTAGCCATTTTCGTTCTTAAAATTCAGTTAGCTTAAGTAAGTTTTAGCTTTTGTAATTTGGTGCACAATTAGTTCATAGGTCATAATTAATAAGTTAGGGTTATTTTTAGGTTTAATAGCTTATTTACCATATTTGTTTTTGTCCTGCAAATTAGACTTTAATGTTTTGATTAAAAAATTGAAAAGCCAGAAATAGAGTAAACAGTCTGAACTAGCTTTTTCTTTTAGCCTTTTCATAGCTTATTTGATTTTCAAAATACTTTTTAATTGCTGATTTAGATAATTTAAAGTATAATCTTTAAGGTTTTATAAGTCACTAAGTCATAAGGTTCTGTTTAAAGGCTTAAAAATAAGCTCAAAAGTACCTTCTTGGTCTGCCTGTTAACTAGTTTTTTGCTTATAAGCTTATCTATTAGTTTGAGCTTATGGCTTATTAGGTTGGCTTAATTTGGATTTGTCATTGCTTATTAAGTTGGCTTTAAGCATTTAAAATCTTATTTGGCTAGAAGCTTTAGCTTATTAAAGCTTTTAGCTAAAACAGTTTAGCTTTTAAGCTTTATAAGTTTAAAAGACAAACTATGGCTTTTAAAAGCTTATTACAAGCTTAATTTTAAGTTTTGAAATTTTTGCTTTTATAAAAGTTTGTTTTTAAGCTTATTGAAAGATTTTGCAAAAAGAAATTTCAAAAAATAAAAACATATAAGGGTATAGGGAAGCCAAGGGTGAGCAAGACTCGAACCCCTGACCTCGACCTTAACCCTTATATGTTTTTAACACTCACCCACAAACCACTGCGCCCTTGGGACTTTTTCATTTAGAGGTTGTTTAGTTTAATATTTATAGTAACTTTAGGATTAGCTTATTCGATCTTAATTACTTGTTTGCTGCTTATTCTTTAAGCCTCTTTGCCTATTTTTATTTTTCTTACATTCTTCATAGTCTAAAGTACTTTTCATAATTTTTCTATAATTTTTAGGATTAGTTTAGTATTTTTAATTAATTTTCTAGATTAAAATCGTTTTTAATTCATAATACATAAAATCAAAATCAAAAAAATATAATTCTTTTTCTGAAAATTATTTTTAGTCATTTAGGATTGTTAGAATTAAAATTTGAGTTTGAATTTGAATTATTTGCTTATATGTCGCGTTTTAGAATTCTCGTTAAAGTTTTTTACTTTAAATCTTTAATTTCCTTATTTGTTTGCTTGCCTTTAGTTGCTTTTGTGTTTAATTTTTAGAAGTAGAATCAAAATTCAAAATATTTGATATTCAAACATCAAACAAGATACATTCGTGGATTCCAAATTCATCTCTTGTCGGGATACGACATCCGGGAGATAAAATATTGTTTGTCCTCAAGCAATTTTCTTATCAAACGGGATACTTACTATACTATAATTAGTTTGAGATATTTAGGATATATATTTAATTATATATAGACTATTTGGATCGAATCAATTTTTGGCGCCGTTGCCGGGGAGAGGTGTACGATTTTCGCGAAGTATTTGAAGTTAGTGCCTTGAAGATCCTTCCCTGTGAAGTTATCGTTTATAATTTTCTATTTTCTTTTATAAAAACATAAAAATACAAAAATATTTTACTTTCAATTTATTTTTATAAAATACCAAAAAAATTATAAAATATAAAAATCAACCATTGTGTCACTTGTGAAAACGGCTCACCTTTAGATTTACAAACTTTAAAAGAGGTTTAAGGAGGGTCGATCTAACGAACTTCGACCCAAAAGGAGAAGGTTTTTAAAATGCTTCGCGCTTACCCGCTCCTCCGCTTCTTTGTGCGTTTATCTAGAGAGCTACCGTACACTTGTTCGATTATCGGTTACAAATTTTTTTTCGTTTTTTCTTATTTTTCTTATCTTGTTTTTAGTGCATGAGCACTCGCTCTAATTCTTCTAATCTATTTTCTCCGCTTCGAGACCCTGAG